>JAOQMR010081939.1:0-15359 GCA_027563865.1 Erythroxylum pelleterianum
AGGGACAATTCCTCAGATTTGGGCAGCTCCATAAGCGGGGGCCACTCCCCTGTGGGCTTCGGAACCCACCCAAACCATATACCATTACCATAAAAAAAAACTAAAAGATATATCATAATTTAGGCTTTTTAAAAATTTCAAATGAGATGATTTGTAAATTAAAAATTAAAAATTATATTTAAATCTCCTTAATTTGAGATTTTATGAAGATATCAAAGATTATTTTTCAAAAATGATTTTAAATTATAAATTATTTTTAAAATTTTATGCGAATTGGATATTATAATTCTCGTAATAAAAAGTTTGAGAGTGCATATATATATATATAAAATAGGATTTATATACTAGTACGGGTTAATGTGTGCTATTTTTAGTGTTCAAAATAAATTTGCTGGTCAAGTAGGAACTTAAAACTTTAACGTACATTGCATGTTAAACATAAAAATAGACCTTGGTAGCAGACAAGTACAACCTCTGTAGCCGTGAATGCTGGTAAACATACGTTTGCGCAGATATGGACATTCTGATTTCATATCACCCGTTCTTATTCTGCTCTATAAACATCTATTTATTTATTTTTAGGTTTTATTTAATAGATAAATAGATATTTATATAATAGGATATGAACAGAATAGTATACATTCTACAAGACACAACAGGCGGTCTAGAAGTTTGCCAGTGGACTGGCAAAAAATATTTCATCCACGTTTGATGTCGCTTTATTTCGTGTTTCTTTAATACGGAAACTAGCCGATAAAGAATTGAGACTGTGTGAAATTTAATTTAGTAAATAAACGATCAATCATCATAGGTTCTCGCACATAATCTTTTGCAAGTTAAATTAAGAATCGGGGGTGATCATCAATTTGGAGCCAAGACTTCACTAATGGCGAGTACCATTGGCTTAGATCCTATATTGATAAAAAGAAAACACAATAGCCTCCATTAACACTTTTTAAGGAGGCATATGCTAAAGTTTTAAAATATCCTAAAAATTTATTTCCCATAACCTTGTGTATAATATAGATTGTGAGATTTTTCTCTTGTAATCTTTATTTTCTACGGTGCAAAATTTTTCGATTAATTCCTACTCATACTTTTTTCTCATATTTGTTAAGGAGTTTTTTATATTAAATTTTGTGTGTTCCTTTTTATTTCAATTTCTTTTATTAGTGTATTTGCTCTATTTGGGTGGAGTCCATCTCCTATCAGTGATATCAGAGCCTAATGGTTGCTCAAGTATGCTCTATGGTTGTAGTATAGTATGATCTTCCACATCAGAAAACGAGCTTTTCTTTGATGTTCTTGTAAATTAAGGATGGTTTTATTCTTAAGTTTTTGTTGTCTTTTTTAGGCATTTTCACTGATATTTGAGGTAATTGAGTGCATATCTAGGAAAATCTTTTTCTAAGGAAATTGAGTTTTAAGTGAGACTATTTGTGACCCTTCCAGCCTTTCCTAAGAACTTTCCTAATGTTTGAGTGGAGGTAACTCGAGGCAGTTTCCCTTTTTTACGTGAGAGAGTGGGAGTCAATTCTTGTGATAGAAGTAATGTCGACTAAATTCGATATTACAAAGATTGATGGGACAAAGTTCCGTTATGGAAATTAGATGAAGGCAGTATTAGTAAAAGATAACTGCTTGGAAACCATTAGTGCTAAGTCGATAGATTTCACAGATGACGTCAAATGGAAACAAATAGATGCCTTAGCCATGTCATATTTGCATCTTGATCTATCGGATGATATCTTACAAGGTGTAGAGGAAAAGAAAACAATCAAGGAGATATGTAACCATCTCAAAAGGTTATATGAAGCTAAGTCTCTTCACAACAAAATTTTTCTTAAGAGGGGAATCTACACTCTCTAAATGTCCGAATCTCTTTCAGTGACAGAGCATATTAATACTCTGGCCTCTCTATGCTCTCAACTTTCAAAGTTGGACTTAATGTAAATGCAACTAAACATGCAGAGATTCTACTTCAAAGTCTTCCAAATTCATAAAACTAGCTCATCATTAATTTAACTAATAACATCCTCACGGATACTTTGGTATTTGATGATGTTACTACTTCGGTTCTTGAAGAAGAAAGTAGACGCCTCAATAAGGAAAAAAGGCTAGCAAGTTTGCATCAATCAGAAGCCTTATCGATAACGAGAGGACGGTCAATGGAGCGTGATTCCACTATGAGTTACAAACAAGGAAGGTCGAAATCCAAAAGTAAGAAAAATATCAAGTGTTACAACTATGACAAGAGATGACACTTTAAAAGTGAATGCCGGTTTTAGAAGGGTGGAGAAAAGGCCTCTGAAGCATCAACTTCTCAGGGATGTGTTGGTAATGGAGAAATCTTATATAGTGAAATAACGACGTTGTTCAAGGGTAGAGTAGAGCTCACTGATGCTTAGATAATGGATTTAGGAGCAACAAGGCATATGACTCCTTGTAAAGATTGTTTCACACTTATAAATCTATCTATATAGGATCTGTGTACATGGGAAATTACCATACTTTGGAGATTGTTGTGATTGACACCACCAAGTTGAAGATGTATGATGGTACAATTCACATTATTCAAAATGTGTGACATGTAAAGGGCTTGAAGAAGAATTTATTGTCATTAGGAAAATTGGATAAAATTGAGTGCAAGACCTCCATTCAAAATGGAGTTATGAAAGTGATCAAAGGAGAGCTTGTAGTAATGAAGGGGAAAGGATAGCGACAAATTTATACAAGCTTATGGGAGAGACGCATATAGAAGCAAATGCATCAGTTGGCATGGTAAACTTGGTCACATGTCAGAACAAGGATTGAGGATTCTTGTTGAGCAGAAACTACTCCCTGGTCTCGTGAAGGTATCATTACCTTCTGTGAGCATTGTGTTACAAGTAAGCAGCATAGACTGAATTTAATGCATCGAATTATAGAAGTAAAGATATTCTAGAATTGATTTACTCTGATGCATGGTAAGCGCCGATTATGTCTTTGGGTGGAGTAAGGTACTTTGTGACCTTTATTGATGATTACTCAGTGTATCCTATCAAGAAAAAGGCAGAGGTATTTCCAACCTTTGCAATATATAAACTGCAAATTGAGTTAGAAACGAGGAAGAAAATCAAGTGCCTCAAGACTGATAATGGTTTAGAATATATTGGTGATAAGTTCATTGATTTTTGTAATCAAGAAGGAATCAAACATCAATTCACAGTGCCTCATACCCCTCAGCAAAATGGAGTGGCAGAGCGAATGAACATAACTCTTCTTGAAAGAACTAGAGCCATGAAGAGAACTGCAAGTATGGCAAACTCTTTCTGGGAAGAAGCAGTGAAGACCGACTATTATGTGATTAATCGATCACCAATAAAATCAATTGATCTCAAGACACCAATGGAGATGTGGACTGGTAAACCAACAAATTATTCTCAGTTACACATATTTGTAAGTTTTGTGTTTGTGATGCATAATACCTAAGAGATCACAAAATGTGATCCAAAATCCAGAAAATATAAATTTATGGGGTATACTGATGGAGTCAAGTGGTATCGACTGTGGGATCTCAATGCCTACAAGCTTATCATTAGTAGAGATGTCATATTTGCAGAAGATAAACTACAAGAGAAAGATCAAAATAGCACGTATGGAGAAAATTTCGAAGTTGTAACGATTCAGAAAGGAAGGAAGATTGAATGAAAAGATTCTACTGAAGTTATATCAGATCACAAGGACCAATAACCAGTTGAATATGAAAATACAAAAGTTCAACAGTCAACCCGTGAAAGGAGAACCCCAACCTGGAAGTCTAATTATATTATGGAGGGCAATGTTGCATACTGTCTCCTAACAGAAGATAGAGAACCATCAACATTCCGAGAAGCAACAAATAGCTCAGATGCATCACTTTGGATGGTAGCAATGCAAGAAGAAATAGAAGTTCTTCATAAGAATAAGACATAAAAACTTGTGCCACTATTATAAGGAAAAAGGCTCATTGGCAACAAATGGGTGTATAAGATCAAAAATAACAGTGATGATCATGTAGAGTGATATCATGTAAGGTTGGTAGTAAAAGGATATGCTCAGAAAGATGGTATTGATTTTACAGAAATTTTTTCACCTATAGTTCATCTTAATACAATTCGGATTGTCCTAGCTATGTGTGCTATATTTGATTTATATTTAGAGCAATTAGATATAAAGACTGTGTTTTTTCATGGATATCTTAAAAAAGAAATTTACATGCATTAACCAAAAGGTTTTGAAAAACCAGGGAAAGAGAACTTGGTTTGCAGGTTGAACAATTCTTTGTATGGTTTAAAACAGGCGTCAAGATGTTGGTAAAAATGATTTGATTCCTTCATAATGAGTCGTGAATTCAACAGATTTAGTGCAGACCCTTGTGCATATTTTAAGAGGTTTGATAATAATGATTTCATTGTATTATTGTTGTACGACATATTGGTTACAAGACCCAACAAAGCTTAATAACAATTATTATCTGTTATATCATTTATAAATAACACATATGAGAAAAAAGTGACTAAAAGAACTTCATTGATAAAATTTCAGATGATTTAGGTAGCTCTCCAGCCCCTGTGAAAATGTTATGCCAAAACTCCATAGTATTGTATGCACTTGATTGTTGACATGGTCCATTTGTTTTGGTACCATGGCATTTACTAGTGGAGAAAACGGAAAGTGTTGAACTCGTGGATCAGCTCTAACTACGCTCGAGTTGTCGGTGTATAACACTTCTGACCAGAAACTATCATCCATTTCTGGAAAATCTTCCATCAATTCCACCTCCATGAACGTGTTATTATTTGTAGCACCCCACTCCCATTTGACACATGCACATGTGCCCTTCGATCACTCATGCAAGTGCCTGACAAAAATGACATGTTAACTATCTCACTTTCCCTTTATCACATGGCATCATAATTAAAATCACAAATCACACAATTGTTAAAATCCATAAATATCCTCATTTTATATCATAACCATAATGTACATTGTAGCTTTAAGTTCAACATCCAAGTTTACATAACATCCTCTTATGAGCATAACAGCTCAGTCTACATAGTATGCTACAAACATGAGGAATAACAAAAGATATTAACAGACTATGTCTTCAATTCCTCGCTGACCAACCTTTGAGCTATGACTGATCGTCAAAGTTGCACAAAATATGCTTCTATGGAGTCTTAGAAGCTAGGTCATCACACTCTCGAACCTAAAATTGTCAACGGTGCAATTTTGATGAGTTTTACGAATTTAGTAGAGTAACCATCCTCGATGGTTCACTCATGTTATAAAACACAATCAATCATAAACATATTGTCACACATTTCATATCAACTTGAATAGCATCAGGTTCGATCACAGACAAATTGTATTTCAGTCAAACAATTTAATCAAACTATCACTTTATTACACTTGAATTAAACACAATCATTGGTTTAATACCATGTATTCAAATATATAACATTCTTACAACTTTACAAATCATTCAATGAATTCAAATCATATGTGAATGCTATATGTACGAGACTCACGTTCATTTTTATATTGTCGTGACTATGTGCTTTTTCAGTATCCCGTTTCACCGGGCTCGTTTATCACAGTGAACCTTAGGCTCTAACCACATATGTTTGAGTTTTAAGCTCTTTTCAGTAGCAGTCTCAGTCAGTAGTAACACTAGTCACAACTGCCTTTACATGACATATATTGAAATGAAATGCATGCCACAATTCATTCAATACAATCAATCACTTTTATTCACATTATCTCAGTTAATACAGTCAGTCATAACATTCAATCACTTTTAATTGAGAATCACTTAGGCAGTCTCATTCACATACAATAAGCACTTTCAATGATATTCAAATGCATCAAAACTCCTCAGACATTTCATGTCCGAAATCCATTACACAATTAGTAAATATTCATCACATATCAAATTCAATTCAGTAATATCATATCAAATTAAAGTGAGACAATCTTAGATTACTCACAATTGTTCCCTTAAGCCTATTACCTTGACGTTCCGACAATATCAGGATGTGGTCGTGCTACTTGCTCTCCTATAAACATTAACACAATTTCACAGTAATGTACTACTTATGTAATTGAGTAAACACATGTATAAATGTATCATGTATCATGCATGTGCAATGAAAAATTCTCAGCTATATTTCTATAACAAATTCATGTTCTCCAATAGGGCCAAAATTCACACACCCATTCACTATTCACACACTCATTCATTATTCCAGCTTTTGCTGAAAGCATCCCATTCGGGTCAACTTTGCATAATCAATCAGAGCAAGAAAATGATGTATTTCTGTAACACTTTCTCTTAGAAAATTTTTCCTCTAGGTCTTAGGTTTCTAATGATAACAAGATCATACAATTTGGTTTATTATTCTATGAGTTATGCTCAAAATACTATAGATTGTGTACATTTGAACTTTTGGCTAATGCATGATCATGCATTCAAGTTATACACCTCATATCTCTCAATTCTAATATCCAAAAATTACAAACTTTATACCAATTAAACGCTAAGAGAATAAGCTATAAATTTTGTGAAGAAACCTTTGTCTAATTCAGCCTACATCAATACAGTTTATTCAATACAAACAGGACACAATTTATGTCCCTAGTAGTGTTACAGCCTAAACCAAGACTCAATTTCATGCCAAATTTTGATATTCTTAAATACAGAAATAAAATTTGACTTCTTCAAGAAAATTGTAGAAATATGTCTCTAGTTTAATCTAAACTAAGAATTAATCCATTTAGAAATCTATAGATCAAAATATAATCAAAATACCGAAGCATGTTCAATGAAAATTCTCCAGTTCATGACATTCTAGGACATTTTCTCATTTTCATCCAATCAATCTTTTTCAAATCAATTCAAATGGCTATAAATTTTTATGATGATAAAGAAAAATGTCTTAAGAGTCTATTGGTTCAAATTTCAAGGAATTTGGAGATCAGATGACAAAGTTGTGGCTAAAAGAATCAACACAGTTTGGTTTTGGAAAAACCATCCGGTGCAACTCCTCTTCTCTTCTCTCTCTAAAACGCAATCTTCATCTTCTTCCATTTTTCCAAATTTTCTCATATCTTATTTAATTAACACATATGACACTTAAACAAACTCTTTTACTTCCATTTTAGCTCATCACAAATCAAACAAATCAAAAATCCAAGATTTAATATAATCATCCAAAAATGCATATTACTACTGTTTACGCAAATTCTATACCCTCTGCATGTTTTCATTTTTCTATCTTACATTCATCTTATGCATTTTTCCACTTCTTCTACACCATTTCTAACTTATATCCTCTACATTTCCACTCCCATTCCAACTCACCTTACTAAAAATCAACTCAAGTTTCAAGATTAAAACATGATCTTCAAAACACACTCATATACGGATGTTCATCAATTTTCTGCATATATGTTTCTGCATGTCTTTTAATATCCAACAACAACCTCATTTCATCATATAATGTCATTATTTTCCCATAACTCTAAAACATCTCAAATGCAAGATCAAATACAACACCCAAAAATAGAACATTACTCACGGTTTTTCATCACTTACTTGTTTCTAGCAAAAAACTCCAACAGTAAGAGTAGATAAAGCATAAAGCTTTCGGGGGAAGATGCAAACAAAAATAATTAGTGATAAAACAATATATATGGACTGGTTTTAGTGATGTATAAGTAAAGAGAGTTTTTGTTTGGTGTTGGTGCATGCGGTGAAGAACAACCAAGAATGAGCTGCAGAAAAATTTTCCTTACAAAACAAGGTGACTACGTGGGTTGAGGAGATCTTGCCACATGTCACCTTACATGTGAGCCATTTGTCACAATGTAATTGGCCCATTATTTCAATATTTTTCTAGTTCAAAATATGCCAAATTTTTAGAAAATTTCTAAAATTTACCAAAAATTCCGAAATAATACTAATAGTCTCCAAATAAAATTTTAAATAAGAAACAATTCACATTTTAATCGCATTTAACAATCAGTTATTCTCGAAAAATGTCAATGAATGCATGTACAATTTTTTTAATGTATCAAAAATAAATATTCACATGTGTGTGAATATTCAATGATGCAAGAGCATGCAATGTACTTCTAATTTCTCACAATACACTCAATTCACTATTCTAGGTTCTAGCCCCGAACATGGGATGTTACAATTCTCCCCTCCTTAAGAAATTTCTTCCTCGAAATTCTTACATGATTGAGGAAACAGGTGGGAATATTTCTTTTTCATATGCTCCTCAGTTTCTCACGTTGCTTTTTTACTCGAATGATTGTGCCATAGGACTTTTACCGCTGGAATTTTCCAATTCCTCAATCATTTTATTTGATACTCAATAATCTAAACTGGCTTTTCAACATAGCTCAGATTACTAGTAACTTCAATATCCTAAGTCGGTAACACATGTGTTGGATCAGACCTATATCTTCTTAGCATACTCATATGGAATACGTCATGTATCTGAGACGACTCAGTAGGTAAGGCTAATCGATATGCCAAAGGTCCATTTCTCTCGAGAGTTTTATAAGGACTAATATATCTCGGGCTCAACTTGTCCTTTTTGCCAAGCCTTAATACGCCTCGTCAAGGTGAAACTCTCAAAAATTCTTTATTCCCGACACTATACTCCATATCCCGACAATGCTGATTCACATAACTATACTCCATATCCCGACGACTCTGAATCAGTTTCACCTTATCTACAATATCTTGGATCAATTCAGGGCCTTCTATCATGCTCAAACCTTCTTCATTCCAGTATAGAGGCAAGCGACATTTTCTACCATACAGTGCCTCATATGGTGCCATTCTGATACTGCTATGATGATGGTTATTATATGCAAATTCAATCAGCGCTATATATTGGTCTCTGAAACTCCAATATACATGCTCTAAGCATATCCTCAACAGTTTTGATAGTTCTCTCACTTTGTCCATCTGTTTGAGGATGGAATGCAGTACTGAAATTCAACTTTGTGCCCATAGCTGACTGCAAACTCTTCCAAAATCTCGAAGTGAATCTAGGATCCCTGTCCGATATAATAGACATAGGAACCCCATGCAATCTTATAACCTTAGTCACATACTTCCGGGCCAATTGGTCTAGTGTATTGTTCTCCCGTATTGTTATGGAATAGGTTGACTTAGTTAATCAGTCCTCCATAACCCATATCGCATCATTTTGCGTCGGAGTCTTAGGCAATCCCATAATAAAGTCTACGGTAATTCGTTCTCATTTCCACTCCGGGATAGGCAATGAATATAGCTTCCCTACTGAAGCCTGATGCTCAGCTTTAACCTGTTGGCATGTCATACACTTAGAAACATACTCCGCCATTTGCTTCTTCATTCTGGGCCACCAGAAATGTTGTTTCAATGTATTATACATCTTGGTCGTACCGGGATGCATAACATAAGTATCCATGTGAGCTTCCTCTAGGATTTCCTTCCTCAGATCATCGACATTAGGCACACATAGTTTCTGCTTTAACCACAATGTTTCATCTCTCAATTCAAAGTCAGAATATGAATTCATCTTAACTTTCTCAATCAGTTTCTTCATCTTAGGATCATCACTTTGAACTCTTCTAATTCTGTCATGCAACATTGGTCTCAGTTTTAATGTGGCTGTCAATGCTTCATTATAGTCGAGATTAACTCTACATTCAAAGCTCTCAACTGAATCAAGCTTGGTAACCTTGATATTTGAATCTGAGCTACACAGCTATGTGACTTTCTAGTTAGTGCATCAGCCACAATATTTGCTTTTCCCGGATGATACTCAATCGTGCAGTCATAATCTTTCAATAACTCGATCCATTTTCTCTGTCTCATGTTTAGCTCTTTTTGACTCAGTAGATGTCTCAAACTCTTATGATCAGTGTATATCTGAAATGTCTCACCATATAAATAATGTCTCCAAATCTTTAGAGCAAAGACTATTGCTGCAAGCTTTAAATCATGTACTGGATAATTCATCTCATGAGACTTTTATTGTCTCGATTCATAGGCTATCACCTTGCTATGCTGCATCAATACACACCCTAGTCCTTGATGTAATGCATCAATGCATACCACATGACCACCAGATCTCGATGGAATACTCAACACCGGCGCTGTAGTTAACCAATGTTTCAACTCTTCAAAGCTTATCTGATAATCGTCGTTCCATCTAAATGCCACATTCTTCCTCAGAAGTTTAGTCAGAGGGGCCGAAATCAAAGAGAATCCCTCAACAAACCTCCGGTAACATCCAGCGAATCCGAGGAAACTTTGGATCTCAGATACATTCTTCGGAGCCTCCCATCTCATTACTACCAATATCTTTATTGGATCCACCTGAATTCCATGCCCAGTTACTATTTGACCCAAAAATACCAGTTAATTCAGCCAAAATTCATATTTACTAAATTTGGCATATAACTGTTTTTCTCTCATAAGCTGCAAAATCATTCTTAGATGCTCAATATGTTCTTCACTGCTTTTCGAATACACCAAAATATCATCGATGAATATAATTAAAAACTGATTTAGGTAAGGCTGAAACACCTTATTCATCAATGCCATAAATGCATCTGGGGCATTAGTCAACCCAAATAATAACTCGAAATGCTTAACCTGCTCCTGAATGCACTCTTTGGTACATCAGCCTATGCTATCTTTAGCTGATAATACCCAGACCTTAAATCGAGCTTAGTGAACACTTAAGCTCCTTACAATTGATTAAATAAGTCATCAATTCTAGGCAATAGGTATTTGTTCTTCACTGTAACCCGATTGAGTTACCTATAATTAATGCACAGCCTCAAAGTACCATCTTTCTTCTTTACAAATTACACTAGAGCTCCCTAAGATGAAACACTAGGTCTAATGAATCCCTTCTCAAGTAGTTACTGCAGCTGAATCTTCAACTTCTTTAGTTCCACAGGTGTCATCCTATAAGGAGGAATGGATATAGGAGCAACACTTGGAATTAAGTCAATCGTGAACTCCGTTTCCCGATCTGGAGGCAAACTAGGTAATTCAGCGAGAAATACGCCTAAGAATTCCTTAACCACAGGAATATCTTGTACACTCTGCTCAACTCGAGTATCAATCACGTGGGTCAGATAAGCCTCACTTCCACCATACATTAACTTCAAAGTACTCACAAATGAGATCAGTCTGGCTGGCACTGCTTGGTTAATACCTCTGAACACTATTCTCGACTAATTAGGAGACTCTAAAATTACTTTTTCGTATAGCAGTTCATGATGGCCCTATGAGCAGTAAGCCAATCTATACCTAGAATAATATCTATCTCCTTTAAATGTAATACAATCAAGTCTGCTTCTAACTCTGCTTGATCAATTCGAATCAATCACTTCTTACAGACCTCTCCAATCACGGTGGTACTACCTATCGGTATACTCACCTCTAATCCACATCTCAATAGCTCCCTATCACAATGTAATCTAGATGTCATATGTAGTGTGATAAATGAATGTGTAGATCTAGGATCTAGCAATGCATAAACCTCAAAAGTAAATAGTGATAACACACCTGCAACAGCATCCGAAGACTCTTAAGCCTCTTTCCTCGTCATGGCATATACTTTGGCCTGAGACTGTGGTTGATTGCTCCACACCTCAGTCCTCCCAGTAATATTCCCAAAACTCATCCTACCTCTGACACGGCGTTTTTGTCCAGTCCTACTGGCTTGGCTCTACTGAATAGTGGGCTCTGTTGCCATACTTCCTCTTCCACCATATTGTGCTCCAAACATCACAGGACAATCCTTGATCTAATGATCAAGTAAGCCGCACTGAAGATAGGCTCCTGCCAACCTCTAACATTCGCCACTGTGCTTATTCCCACAATGTTCACAAGCTAGCAACTGATCCAATATTGTACCTCTGTTATTCCCAGACTGTACAAAACTACCTCTATATCAGAATCTCGATAGTTTAAACCCAGTCGGTGACTTGAAAGCTCGATTCTGTCGCTTACGGAACCCTCTGCTAGAATCCCCATTAGAATCATTGGGCCTTTTTTGTCTCAACTCAGATCTGTGCTCAGTCTGACTATCTTTCAATAACTGCTCAATACGGATAGAGGCAGCTCGTAATTCTATAAAATTATCCAGATTAGAAATGGCTAACCTTATCTGGATTCCCATATTCAGGCCATCTTCAAACCTCCTGCACTTGTCTTCCTCAGTAGGAACCAAGGAAGTGGCATAACCCATCAATTCATTAAATTTCAGTTCATACTTCTTTCTATCCATATAGATCTTGGACATATAGTTTTCTTTGAAGACTCTCAAGAAGTCTTCCCATCTCAAACTACAAGGCCTAATGGTACTACCTGGAACAGTTTTTCACCACTGGTAAGCTAGGCCTTGCAGTAGAGATATAGCATAGTCGAACCTCTCATCTGACTCACAGTCCATCTGATCAAGGATCCTCTTAGTTCTTTCTAACCATCCCTTACCCTGCGTTTGCTTGCTGTCCTCAGGGGTGAGGACAGTGGAAAAGGGTGCAAAAGTTTTATCCCTCATCTTGTTTGCTTGTTGTCCTCACCCATTTTTGTTCTGTCTTTAGAGGACAAAGACAGAAATTTTTGTTCCTTCCAAAACTGAGGTACAGAAATTCTTGTCTGACGGACAAGATTATGAAAAGTCCAAAATAGTCTCGTGTAATGTCTGAAACCTAAAACAAAATTACCAATCTCTATTGAACAACCGCAGCTCTCCTCCTTTGTTCGGCTTCGTCTCCACTGATAACACGGTAATGCATTTTCTTTTCTTGCAGAATCTTCTCTTTTGTTCTCACATCAATGTACGCATATGTTATTTCGTTTTCTCCTTCTCTCTCTATTCTCCATAAGTTTCTCATTGTTTGCGTCTCTACTGCCAGATTTATCCCACCCAGCCTCCACAAACGAATCTTGCTCTTTGCCAACCCAGCCTGCTACCATCTTTCCTCTCTTTTGGGTAAGACGCAATTTTCATCCCACCGTTGTTTTTCTAATTGCTATGGGTGATGGGATCCAATTGGGTGTGGGAAATGATTGATGGAGTTATGTTTGTGGTTTGTTGATGGATGTCGATTGGGTGAGGGACTGGGATTAGGTTATGTTAATGGGTTTTTCGAAGTAATTTGATGATGGTCATGAGTAAGCTAAGCCGGCTTTTCTTGCTCCTCCCGTAACCTATGTGTCTTACTAATAAAACTATTAAGAATGTTGATTTGTTCTTTGCGAGAAATTCCTGCATTTGTGCCCTTCTTGCTAGCACTCTCGTACAACGTTTAACTGTTTGTTGTCTGATTTTCTTCTTCTCTGTTGTTTGTATAGGACTACTATATACCAAATGAGAGAGACGTCTCATTCACAAAGCTCGTATATGTACCCTCTTTACACAAAATATTTCTCTAGTTTACATGTGCCTATAATAGCCAGCGTGTCTGTTTTTACTACAATTATTGATTAACTAGTTCATCTGTATGGTTTAGTATTTGAGATCCTAAGTGGGTTACATAATCAGGGATCGATTCAGTTTTATAGTAGCAGGAATCTGGTAAAAGGGATCAAAATCATTGATAGGTAGGTCACTGAACTCTAATCATCTAGTTAAATATAGTTCAAGTTACTAGCCTCTAACTGAAGTTGTCAGCTCCATCAGATGAACCGATCAAGAAAGGAATTGGAGATGGAAGGAATAAGTTAGAAATCATGCTGATAAGGATAACATATTATTAAATTAATTAGGTTGTAAAAATAACATTTCCACTGCCAAGGCCAACAATGCGTGATTTGAGCATGCCAACTTGAATATGTTGTGAATAGACCATTAATTATTTAAACTTATGATCAAGCTTGTATATGCATGTTCTCTGCTACATTGAAAAGGGTTACGATATGATCAAGCTTGTATATGTTGTCTATGCTTGCTAACCTTTGTGTTTGGATCGGATGTAAGGAAGAAAAATGAAATTAAAGAATCTAGGAAAGTAGGGAACATAATCTAATAAGCAAATTGTGAGTTGACTCTTTTACTGGTAGAAAACAATGTTAAAAGGAATAGATTTTGAAATGATGAATTCGATTTCCATGACATCAAATTCTTTTTGACAACTAAATGAGTTAATACTTGGTTCTAATCACCATGCTCTATTTCTTGTTGACTACATTACACTGCTTATTTCATCTACATATACCATATTAATGGATTGTTCCCTCACATTGTGGATATAGAATAGCACATATCTAAAGCTACACATACCCTCTTTTTATCTGTATGTGTTTTGTTTCAATGGTACATGGTGAAGCTGAATACATGCCTACTATAGCTTATCATTTCTTTTATATAACAAACATCAAATTTTGATTTTATGATTTCTCAGATATAACAACAGTGTTTGATTTTATGGTTTATTAGGTACGTTAGAGACCTTCTTAATCCTCCTACATCTAAGATTACCGTCACTATTCAAGGTAAACTGACATTCAATAATAATCATTTTTCAATTATTATCAGATTTACAACTAGTCAGTCATGTGTATATGAAATGTGTCTAAACTAATTGCTTGAAAGCTGACTTGGTGTGATGTCTGCAAAATGGTCATTCAATGGAGATACTTAGTTATCTGAAGTTAAAAACTTTCCATTGAAATATGTTTGAAATGTACTTTAGTCATGAAAATTCCTCGTACTGAATGCTCCATAAGGCATGACAGACTCATCTCTTACACCCATAGAATCTGAGCTCTCTCCCCCTAAACTGATTTTTCTATGTTTAGCTTTTCTGTGTAATATGTATTTGGTTTTGTGTTCTACCTATTGAAGGAATCTGAACTCTTTACTGATCGAGAGTTCGAGATTGTTCCTCATTAAATATATTTCTAGGTCCTAACGTCAAATTAAACTTTCTTTGAGAAAACCATTTTATGTTTCTGGTGATTTGTTTAAGGTACAACTAGTAGGTAAGAAACATTGAAGTGATGATGGTAACTATTCTGTTGGAAGTTTCTATAATGTCTGAAGAATCTAAGCTTAGAAAAAGGTTTTTGTCAGTGAAAACCTTTCCAGGTAACTATGTGGGTGTAATCAGAAGTTCTTAAACTAATGTGACATCGTTAACCTCTTTAAGACAAATCTACCTTTCAACATGGAACATAGAATTCAAGCTCTATAGTTCAACATCTAAGAAAATGATATTAACGGATGAGAAGTTCATTTTATATGTATATATTGCTTGCTTATTCATTTATCCCATTCTTAAATGTGTCAATATAAATGTAAAATGTTAGA
>JAOQMR010081991.1:0-15350 GCA_027563865.1 Erythroxylum pelleterianum
CCGGAAACATAGGTAGGCCTAAGAAAACACCAGCAAAGCCGAATTCTAGACCCCAAACTAGATCCACTCGTAACAGACTTCCTGATGATGTATAACGAATAAAAGATATATCAACTAGTTACTAAAGTTCACAAAATTGAAAAGTCTAAGCTGTTGGGTTTTTCCTATGTTGCTGTTAGTCAGATTTCAATTATCGATTTTTAGCAAAGGTCGCTCAAACTTTCAAATTTGGGTTGCTAGAAATTTCAGGAAGATTGTTGGGACTTTTATTAAAGGAAACAAAATAATGGATAGTTATAGAAATGTGTCCTAAGTTTATGAAACTAGGAAATCACTTTTGTAGTCTAAATGTTACTCTTAGATGAAAGCATATTAGTTTGAAACTCAAATTTATAAAGAAACCAGTCTTCCTTTTATTAAATTGCTGAATATATATATAAATTCTTAGAAGCATAATCCTCCCTAGTACGGAAAATTTAGTGTATGGAAGCATGACAAAATTTCCTGTGTTGTCATTGTTTTTGTGAATAATGTCACACCATTTTCCAATCTTCATCCTCTTGTCTCCTTTTGCTTCTTTTGTGAACTTTAAGCTGTATTGTATTCGTTTTCCGTTGCTCGTCTGAAGTTGTGTTCAATGTAAAATGTGATAAGTATTGACCATATTAGTCTGGATTCAATTTTTGAAATTTAGATTCTAAATTCACGTACTGTTAGAAAGTGATCTTCCATTCATGTAACCACCAACTCTTGTGGACATAAGTTGTTGATGTAGGATTAATAGACTCTACATCATTTATTCATCAAGAACATCCTCAATCTCTTCTTTAAGGTGAGGAATGGTGGGTAACATTGCCTCCATGATAAATAGTTAAGTTTGTGACGTTGAAGACTAATTTTCATGTTACTTGTCAATTATAGAACTTAAGCATTAGCATTTATATTTTTAAGGATTTTATAAGGTCCAACATCTTTTGAATGAAGTTATATTTGCTCTTTGATCAACAATATTGACTGATCCTTATTGTTACCATATCTCCTTTATTAAATTTAAAGGTGAGTAGAAATCACCCAAACCACATCATTAAAAACACATGAAATCAGTGATTTTTTTAAATAAAAATGGTTTTATTTTTAAAATAAATAAAAAGGATGAAGACACATACCTCTCCTGTGATTTGGCTCATTTTTAAAAAATCCCTATGGTTCAATATTCTCAAGAAAAGATTTCTATACTTTGTTATATAGACACATACCCTTTATGTTAGTTCTTCCATCTTTTTTGACAAAATTGACATATGGCATATTTCAATCCATGTCATGTTAGTTTGGTATAGTTTTTTAAAGTTAAAACTAATAGGAGGGGTGTTTATGTACGTTTGTTAAAGTATGATGACTTGTTTTTAGTTATTAAACTATAATGATTTTTTAAGTAATTGATCAAACCACAAGGGTGGTCTGTTTTGTTTTACCCTAAAACAATGTAATTTCCTGTTTGGTTTTTGGTTTTGATGTATACCAAACCAGACCAAATAAATATGAATAAATCCACTTTAATTTGACTCTTACTATTATTAATCTATTATTATGAGATAACTTTATAAAATTTACTTTTTGCTTTAAAAGTCTAAATATTACCGATACTATTATTTAAGAAAAACTACTATTATTTAGTAAAAAAAAGTCTATCGAATGGTTAACTCATATTCTCTCCTTTTCTATTAATTTCTATAAATTTTTTCTATTTAATAAAAATGAAGAAATCTATTTTGGTCGGAATCATATACTTCATATTTTGGAATACGACAATTTACTGTGTGTATGGGGAAAAAGCAAATTAATAAGGAAACATATATATGAATTTTGTATTTTTCATCTCGTTAGTGGGGTAATTGCTCTATTAAAATATATATGGCTCTACCCATAATTCAAAGAATATTGTAGTTTAAATTACTTGTTTTCTTATAGTAAAATTTTATACTTTTAGTCTTATTATATAGTTTTTTTTAAAGCAAAATCAATATGATTGTCTATGGGATAATACAAAGCATTTAACTTTCTTGTATTTGAAACTTTTGTTTGATTTTTTTCTACCAAACTATTTTGCATAAAAATATTGCTTGTAAAAATGTCATGTTTATTAATTAATGAAATCAACCATTATGTATGTATCAAGATTTTTGTAATTTATTTAAGGGTTAATTATTCTAGACCCCCCTATGATTTGGACCTTTTACACTTTAGTCCCTAATTTTTAAAGCTATTTACCCTCCTAATTTTTGGTTTTTGTATCACTTGTATCGTTTGGCGTCATTCTTTGTTAAAAAACCTAACGAAGAATGGAAAAATGATGTGTCTGTGGCTTGATTAGCTGTTAGGTGACATAAGATCTTAATTGTATCACGTAACACATGACATCGTGTGGTATTACAAAACCACACCACGTAATACAATGCACAAAATTGTGTGGTTTTGCGACACCTCATGATGTCATATGTTATATGGCATAAGTTATGTGGTACAACTAAGACTTGTTATGCCACATAACACCTAAGCTAGCCACACATCGTCATCTTTCCATTCTGTCAGGTTTCTAATGAGAAATGATGCTAGGATATGGATGAGACCAAAAAAAAAAAAAAGAATCTTAGGGGGGTAAGTGATAGCTTTAAAAAATCAATGATTGAATTTAAAAAGGTCTAAACCACAGGAGAGTCCATTATAATTGATCCTTTATTTAAACTATCTACTTAATTGAGAACTTTTATTTGTTTTCAGTACTTCTAAAAGATTATACAAATATGATTAGAAGTATTACGTCATATATATACATATAACTTTCTCATTTGTTAAATTATTATTCTATTAAAAATCAACGAGATGTTGATTTCTTATTTAAGTTGTGTGTAATCCTCCATTAGTATGTTGATAAGCCATATGGTCTCTCCCATTACGTTGAAAGAACTTTGGTGCCTCTTGTCCTAGTCTCAACTATGTCTGCCTTTATGTTCAGCTCCTTGAGAAGTTTTATAGATGTTATGTGGTGTAACTTTGATCCATTAGTAGCTCTTAAGAATCAATCTTAAGAATGTCTCTAATGTGGATTCTTTGTTCTTTAATAAGCTTAAGTCTTAAACAAACTAGGAAAGTATCCCCATCCATCTAAGCACTGACATTCTAATATGAACACCCAGACCCACTGAGACAGAAACACATATTCATTCTGAATGTATCAGAGCTAGTAGTGTCAGTGCACCCCAAACTCTAGATAAGTATGTTGATGAAGTTGCTAACTTTCTCATGTTGTAGAAGGTAAACATTCCATGAATTGAGTTTTGACACTGATTGTTTGAATGTTTGTCTTGCAAATTTAGCTAATAAGACTTGTCACATGCAAAGTGCTTTATTGTTACTTTATAGAGTTGAATGGAACTCATCCAATATGCTTTTATAGATCAAAATTACGCCGAGCAAACGTGAACTTCCTCTCTGCACCTGTAAAAGATGGAACAACAGGAACAGTGATAGTTCTTACAGCTCCTGATGCTCAGCGAACGATGCTTGCATATCAGGTGAGGTATCTTGGTTTGTTAATTAATGACCTTTCCTCGGTGTCAGAATCATATCATATCTCTTCTATGTCTGTCAACTAGATATTGAGCAAATTTTTCTATATTTATAAGAGCTTATTTTCTCTTATTTCTTTTAGCATCTCATCTAACTTAAATTATTTTCTGAATTTTTATGCCAAATCGTAAGTGCCACTTCAACCATAAGAAGTTACACACCAATTAGCATCAGAACATGTTACTCTTTATTTCTTGTCACAAAAAATATTCTACATATAATACGCTTGCCTAGCTGTCTGGCATAGAATAAACGGTACTGTTAACTCATTGCTTTCAAGTTTCATATTGTGAACCTTCCAGGAGGATGATTTGGATATAATGGCGTGTGCATCATTAATCCTAAGTATAACTAGAATATAATCTCTTTTTTCTTTTCTATTCACGTTCATGTGCTGTTTCTCCAAATGATCAAATATTTTGATTGTATCAGCATGGGACTGATGTTTGTGGAGGGTACATTTCCTTGTGTACTGAAATTCTGGATCAAATAATTCAGAAAACCTGCTTTATAGGTTGGATTAGTCTTACGTAAATTTTCAGGAACATGATTGTATTTTACAGTCTTCACTTCCTCTTTACTTTCCAACTACATTTTTGGAGGTGTATCCATGATCTGATTACAGAAAAGTAACAAAATGGTTCATTCCATTTGATAAATGCAGCTTGGTCGTATTGAAGTGATGTATTATGGTTTGGAAATGATTTCTCGTGCACGTTATATTGAGGATTTAGTGCAGACAGATTGAGTTTAGATTTTAACATCATATGGCCTGTTAGATAAAGTTAAGGATTTCAGGGGATTCTTTAAAGAACTGTCTTTCTTATGATTATTGATAATGTTATCACTTTATTAGGAAGATAAGTTGTTCCCACAATTGAAGTTTTTCTGTATCTTAGATATGTTTCTGTTTTTAATGATGAGGCAAATAGTTTACTTGAAGTTAAGAGGCTTCTGTTTCTTATTTTAGCCTTGGAATATGTTGGGTTGCATGAGTTGACCGTTTTATATTTGAACTTTGTAGGGCACATCCTCGATGGTTAACTATGATCCATGCTTGGCTAGCTTAATTTCCAAAATAAAAATACTGGTAGTTGAAGGTTACTTGTTTGAACTTCCTGATACAATTAAGACGATTACTAAAACGTGTGAAGAAGCACGCAGGAATGGTGTGCTGGTTGCAGTGACAGCATCAGATGTATCATGTATTGAAAGACACTATGATGATTTCTGGTAAGTCAATGAGTCCTTGTTCTATAATCTGGCATATGTTGATTTCTGCTAACTTATTGGAATTTTTGTGAATTTTTAAATAAAAGAATTTGATTGCAACTGCAATGTTAAAATATAATTACAACTGCAGATTTTGCTATATGTTGGGTAAAATTTCAGTTCACTGGTGAGACAACCATATTGCAGCATTTTCATGCTACAATATGAAACGGTAGAAGTGGTGTATATTTATCTCGTGAGTTTCATATTTTGTAAAATATCTGTAATTGGGGTTTCTCTCAATTGAAATTTAGAAGGCACAATGATACTGTAGATTTTTCTAATAACTCATTTTCCCCTAGGTTCAGACTGTTATTATAGAACTATAATGATGCTTTTGAGCTTTTTGCTGTCGTTGAATACCTTTCTTTCATGAGGCTATGCTTGTTGTCACACTTTCGGAAAATTTCATGCAATGAGAAAATATTTCTTGGTCCCCTGGAGTTTTCATGGCACTGCCTTCCTTCTCATTAGTAAAGTTCTCATGCTGCTACTTTTTGACATTACAAGTGGGTATGAGTTTGACGGCTTCCTGTTAAATGACATCAATTCACCGAAAAGGCTTCATAAACTAATGTGACCCTGAAGTTCAAAATTCTTGGCAGCTATTGAATTGCTCATATTAAGGCTAATCGCTCCCAAAAAGCATCAACCTGTTTTTCATTGTTTATTGAAGGAGATTTGATATTTCCAATGCTTTTACCAAAATAATAAAATCTTGACATTATACGTTTTTATCCTCCGGATTTCTCTGTAAATGGTAATTTGTCAGGTGGAAATGGTCAAATGGAGATAGCTAAAAGTGATTCACATATTTATTTACTATTTTAGTAGTCAATGTGGAGAAACCATGACATATTTACTGCAAGTTTTTAAGTCAGTTTATTGTTGCTTATTGTACCTTCAGATTCATATGCATTGTGTTTGATGAATCTAGTCATTGCCTTCAATATAATCACATCTATCAATAGTGCAGTTTCAGTTTCTAATAGATGTATGGTTTTTCCTCCCCTCTTGGATCAGGGAAATTGTGGGGAACTTTGCAGATGTTGTGTTTGCAAACAGTGATGAAGCAAGAGCTTTATGTGATTTTGCATCCAAAGAAAGCTCAGTTGCAGCCGCAAGGTATCTTAGCCATTTTGTTCCATTGGTATCAGTGACTGATGGACCAAGAGGCTCCTATATTGGTGTTAAAGGAGAAGCCATATATATACCTCCTTCACCGTGTGTGCCAATTGACACGTGTGGAGCTGGTGATGCGTATGCATCTGGCATTTTGTATGGTATTCTACGTGGAGTATCGGATTTGAAAGGAATGGGTACATTAGCAGCTAGGGTTGCAGCCACAGTTGTTGGGCAGCAAGGAACCAGACTTAGAATTCAGGATGCTGTTAATTTAGCCGACTCATTTGCCTTCCATCTTGATACTTCTATTCGATCAGACATTAACACTGATCATATTTCTAGTGTGTGACACGGTATGTAGAGCCCTTTTCCTTTTCAATTGATTTCTCGATTCCTCTGGTCTAACTGTAATTCTTTTAAATCATAGGTCTGTCTGTAACTTTGTACATTATCTGCATATATATAGAACTAACATTGGGCAGTAAATTTTGCCATATGTATCACAGCCAATGTGTTAAGAGAATATTAACTCTCTTGGTGCAAGACAAGAATTCTTCAGAACTACTCCAATTCTTGTGCCTGTCTAAACTTTGTTTTGTTTCCATTGCAAAACACTGTCCACTGTAGTTGTAGAGCACTGCATTATGAATAGAAGTCGTATGATACTACCATATTTGTTGCAAGTTATTGCATTCTGTGTTGGATTATCAATAGTGTATTCTACAATATGAGCTTTTTACAGTTTTGCTATATTCGTGTCGTTGGGGGCTTTAATATTTTTGTCGAGAAAGCTAAAGCCTCCAAGGACACCAATATAGCAAAAATGTAAAAGGCTCATATTGTAGGATACACTATTGACAATCCAACACAGAATAGCTGTTGAGTAGCCTTTTATAAATTACTAAATGGCACCAACCAATGGGAGTGTTAAGACTCTAAAATATGCACGGTGTCACTTCGTTAGTGTATTCTTATTCCTGGGATCTCAAGTGAGATGGTCAATGGAGAGCAGGATACAAACAGGCAAGTACTTTTCAAATTTTAAGGAGATTTCACTTTTGGTTTTCTGTTCTTGTTTTAATTTTTAGTTTTTGGAAGATTTTTAATAAATGATATGGTAAATGCAATTTAAAAATATTTACTTCAATTATAATTATAATTTAAAATAAATTATTTATTATTAAAAGAAAGAAAAATTTATTTTAAATTTCATATTAGTTTTTTTGAAAAGTTAAATAGATCGATTGAAAAAGAAAAAGAACACAGGCTTTAAGTCAGCATATCCAATCATACTATCCTAACAATTAAGGCAATCTCCCGCCAGTGCTGTGGTGGAGTGGCTGGGCTCCTCCTTCCTTAACCAAGGTCTCGGTTTCGAGTCTTAGGTATGGAGCTGCACTTTTGAGGGAGAGCTTTGCCGCCTATATGGTCCTACCCGGCTCGAATCCGGATTAGTCGATTGCCCGAGTAGCGTCGGATGCCGGATGGTTTAACTAAAAAAAAACAATTAAGGCACATAACAATAAAATAGAAATTAAAATACATGTCAACCAATTGACTGAAACTAAATGCTTCCGTTTACTGAGGCCTAGAAATACCATAGTTGTTTCTTGCTTGCATAAGAAAGCTGCTTCCATAAGGAGAGTAAGGTCTCATTTTCAACATTAGCTCCCTGTTGATTTTCAGACAGTTATAGGAGAGTTGCATCCATTAGATTATGTGTTACACTAAACTTGTAAAAGCACTAGCCTCAATTTATTTGAGTTTCTTAAAAAAAAATTTAGTTAGTCCAATATTTTTATAAGAAGAAACAATTAAATTGCTACAACTCCAATGAAATTGATTTATCAAAAGCTACTCTCAAATCCATAAAACCAGTTTAGTAGTAACTTGCTCTTTGAAGCTTTCTATACCTTCGAATACTCTAATATTTCTTTCTTTCTAAATAGCATACATTGAGGAACCAAAAGCTATTTGATAGATAATTCTATTTTCTTGATTTATTCCTTTGACTTTGCTTAACCACTCGAAATTTTCTGCAAATGCAAATAGACTGGATTTTACTCCAAATAGTAGTTGAGAATTCACAATTAAAGAAAAGATGTGTAAGGATTCTGGTTGAGTTTTACAAAGTCTATGTTAATGAATATCAATCCATCCATTCTGGCTAGTCTTTGCTTGACTACTAGACACATGAATAAAGAGACTTTTGGAAATGCATTCTTGCTCCAAATAATGTTATACTAGGATAGTTTCTGTTCCTAAGGTATAAACAACTCCTTATAAGAGTGATTACCAAACTTAGCAGAAGGGTGCTTCAGCTAGAAATAGGAGTCTTCCAAACTAAAGTTTGGGTTGTGATCTAGGTCAATGTGCAAAGTAGAAAGGAGGTCAACAAAGTTACTCACTCATTGTTATTGATAATCACATTGACCTTGGTGCTTTTGAGAAAAAGATTCAATAATTTGGGCATTAAGCTGGTTCTAGTTAAAGGGCTCATCATGCTTTAGTTGTCAAACCATAGGGATGCATTCTTTTTATTTCCAGCTTTGCATTTGATATCCCTATTGAAAAGTTCTCTTTGTTATAGCAATTGGGTTATAGAATATGTAGTAGTTAATTTGGTTTTCATCTCCTGGATACTTCTTCCCTTCAAAAACTATGTATGGATCCATTTAATCTAGAGATCATATTTGTTTGTCAAGATCCTACATATTTTTTTGTTCATCAGAACTTTGTTAATGGGTTTTTATAAGGAGGATACCAAAGCCTCTTTTAATCTTAGGTAGATAGACTTCATTCCATTTGACCTTACCTATGAATTTGTTATAAAAAACACCTGACTATAAGAAGCTTCTCACAATCTTTCCTATGGTTTTCGTTCAACCTTGAGGGAAATATAAGAAGACCAATAGGTATTTAATGAGTTATGAACTAAGTTGATAAGTTATATATTGATAGAGCTTTACTACACCAGTTGCTTAATATTTTCTGGATCTATTGTAGGTTCTCAGTATACGAGTAGTCCTAGTATCCTGTCATTGTACAACATATGACGAGAGAATAAATGTTTGTTATTATATATATATTATATAGGTTTTATGTATATGAACCTAATTGTAGTCTTATGTTTAATGTATGTGTGATAAACAAGTGCACGTCAAGAACATTAATCCACTTAGCGTGAGTTGAAAACAGATTATTTTTGCTAAATGATGCTTGATTACTGCTGGGAGTATAGTAAATTTATGCTCCTATTTTCATTAGCTAGATTTCAAAGGGTGCTTGGCAGGATGTTTGTTTAAATAATGCTGAATGTGTTTACTGCTAGGCTTTAGATTTCAAGGACTGTCGATGGTTCTATTAGCTTTCCATTGGTTTGTCAAGAGATTCATATATAACTTTTTATTATCTTTATAAAGTATTTCTGAATTATCAAAAAAAAAAAATCGCTTTCACAAATCTTTTAGTATCAGAGCCTCTATCGATTTGAATGTTGAGTTTACTCCCTAGTCCCTTCTGCAGTAGGACAGTTCATAAAAAGAGTTTCCGATACACTGCTTTTTTGGCAAGTGTGAAGAGGTCGTGCTTCACCCCTCTGCTTTCGACACCACCCCCACCGGAGCAAAGCCCAGGTAAAGTTCAGCTGATACTCAAATTTTTGGCGCTGATCGACCTCGAACGGGAGCCCACGCGCCGCCTTCCATTTCAACAGCTCCTTCACTTCCCAACGCGTGTTGCCATCTCTGGCGACCTTCCGTCGACATTTTTCCACCGATTTAACCGCTGACCTCTCCCGACTCCGACTAACTACAATTCAGTGACTTCCGACATCATTGATTTTTTGGGCCTCTTGTGAACAACTTTCCTACTTTATTTTTGGGACTAATCTGCTTCCTTTTGGAGTCTCTGCTGTCTCTTTCAAATTGGTTCTGATTCTTTAGTTTTGGAACTAATCTGTTTCCTCTTTTTGGAATCTCTACTGTCCCTTTTGTTCCATTATGTCGATATTAAAGAAGTTGACGAACATTATCCTATTAATGACAGTCCCTACTCTCAGATTAGTCCTATTAAACTAGACGGCAGTAGCACTTATTTAGCCTGGTCTAGATCATGTTTGCTGTATATCAAGGCTAGAGGGTTACAAGATTATATTGATAGAAATAAGAAACACCACGACCTTTCTTTTAGTCAATAGGACTCTAATAATTCATTGGTTATGTCTTGGCTTCTTAATTCTATGCACCCTAAGATCTTCCGACAATATTTACTTCTTGGCATTGTAGAGAAAATATGGAAAGCAGCAAAAACCACCTATTCTCATATGGGAAATGATGCTGGGATTTTTGAACTTCGGAACAAATTTATGGGACAAAACAAAGAGAGCTTACTGTTTCAAATTATTTTTCAAAGCTGGGTAGTTTATGGTAAGAATTGGATTATTATTAAGATTTTCAAGCCAAGTGTGTTAATGATGCAACATTGATTCAATATAAGCTTGAAAAGGAGCAAGTCTATGCTTTCTTTTTGGCTAGTTTGAACCCATAATTTGACCAATTAAGAGTTCAAGTTATTGGCAGATCCCTTTTTCTTGTCTTGAGGAGGCGCATTCTTTAATCCAGTAGGAAGAAACTAGAATAAGTGTCATGCTTTATATTGCACCAGTTGAGAGGTTGGGATTAATAGGCCATATTACTCATGAGTAGTCGAAGGATGTTACTTCTGAAAAAGACCATTTGCACTATGATTACTGTGGAAAGGCAAGACATACAAAAAGAGACTTGTTGGAAGTTGCATAGGAGGCCTGCTAGGGGCCTCGGAGGAAAACAAGCCAACCGTACAAGGGCGCAAACAAATTTGTTAGAAACAATTGAATCATCCAAGGAGTTCGCTTCAGTTAAGAGTCTCTCTTATGATGAAATTCATCATTTCAGGCGTCTCCTATCACATCTCAACTCTTCCTCCAATGCTACCTCCAATTTTGTCAAGTTAGGTAACACTTTTGGTCAACTTGACTAATGGATTATTGATTCTGGTGCAAATAGACACGTGACAGGCATTTCTAAAGGCTCTCTTAACTACTCTCCTTGTCTAAAAAGGGACAGTGTTAGGGTGGCTGATGGGTCTTTAAATCCTATATCTGAGACAGGTTTTATTGTTTGTACTCCTAATATTAAGTTGTCTTTTGTTCTTCATGTTCTTCAATTCCCTATCAATCTTTTATCTATCAGTGCTATCACCAAGGCTCTAAACTGTAAAGTTGAATTTTTCTTGATTATTGTATCTTTCAGGATCTTCAAACATGGAGGAGGATTGACAGTGATAAAGAGCATGATGGCTTATACATGATGAAAGACAGTTAAGGCCCTTTTTGGGGGATATCAAGATGTCAACCAGGAAATAACATAATGGCATAAGCGGTTAGTCAATCCATCATTTTTTTGTTTTATAAAAACTATATCCTAGTATGTTTTTTAGAAACCTGTTTGATTTTTTATCTTGTGATGCTCGTGAGTATACTAAGCATACTAAAAACTGTTACCATTTAAGTGATAATGAAGTCATTGTTCCTTTTATGCTTATTTATTATGATGTTTGGGGTCCAACACATACTGCTTCTTTGTTTGGAAATCGATAGTTTGTTACTTTCATTGATTGTTGCATAGAATGACTTACATGTATTTGATTAAAACAAAAAGTGATATTTTCTTCTGCTTTCAATCTTTTCATAATATAGTTCACACCTAGTTTGATGTTAAGATAAAAGTTTTGTGAAATGATAATGAGACAGAAGACATGGATAGTAGGTTTGGTACTTATTTGGAGTCTCTTGGGATTGCTCATCGAACTAGTTGTCCTTATACTAATGCACAAAATGGGGCAGTTGAACGGAAAAATAGACATTTGTTGGAAGTTGCTAGATCCTTTATGTTTACTATGGATGTTCTAAAGCCATACTGGGGTGATGTTATACTAGTGGCAGCCTATCTTATTAATATAATGCCTCTCAAAACTCTCCAATTTAGGACACCTTTAAAATTCTTAATCGGGAAACATGGCTATACTGTTGCACCAAAGGTTTTTGGGTGTGTATGCTTTGTCCATACTAGAGTTGTTGTGAAATTAAATCTGAGGGCCTTGAGATATGTGTTCATTGAGTATTCTCCAATAAGTGCTATCACCCCCCATCTAGGAAGTTTTATGTCAGTATGGATGTTGCCTTTCGAGAGTTTGAACCTTACTTTGGCATTACACAGTCGCCTCTTCAGGGGTAAATTAGTGAAAAAGAAGTGGTGCCTTGTGATACTTTATAATCTTGTTTAGGGGAAAATGAGGAGATTAATGCTCAGGAGGCGAATGAGAAAATTGATGATGTTAAGGGGGAGAATGTTGTTGGACGTTTAGATAGACCTGATTTGTTGAGATATTCAAGGAAGAATAGGTTTGAAGAAGTCATCATGGTTACTACCCTGCAAGAATCCTCGGGTGAGTTTTTTTTATTCTGATTTAAATTTACCCATTGCTCAAAGGAAAGGGGCCAGGTCATGTACAAAACATTATATTACTAACTTTGTCTTTAATGATTCCTTATTTCCCTCCTATAGGGCCATTGCCTTGCCTCTTTCTTCTATGTCTATTCCACAGTGTTGAAGGGAATCTATTATAGATCCAAAATGGAAAGAAGCTATGGTAGAAGAAATGAAGGCTCTCGCTAAAAATGAAACCGGGGAACTAGTAACTTCTCCAAGTAAAAAGCTAGTTGGTTGCAAGTGGGTGCTCACAATAAAACACAAAGCTGATGGTTCGATCGAAAGATTCAAAGCTAGATTAGTAGCAAAGGCATTCACTCAAACTTGTAGAGTTAATTATCAGGAGACATTTGCACTTATTGCAAAAATGAACATAATCAAAATCTTGCTATCGTGTGCAGCTAACTTGGATTGAGATTTATAGTAATTTGATATGAAAATGCGTTCCTACATGGAGACCTGGAAGAAGAAGTTTGTATGGAGATTCCTCATAGGTTTGATAATGAGAGAAATCAAGGAAAGATGTGCATATTGAAGAAAGCCTTGTATGGGTTGAAACAATCTCGCAAAGCTTGGTTTGACATAATCAGCAAAGCCATGATCTCTTTTGGGCATCAATAAAGCAATGCTGATCATACCCTCTTTATGAGACACTACAAGAGTAAGATCACTCTTCTTATTGTTTATGTTGATGATATAGTGATGACAGGAGATGATAAGGAAGGAATGGCTCGACTAAAGAAGCTCTTGGCTCAAGAGTTTGAGATCAAGGATCTTGGAAAGTTATAATACTTTTGGAAGAAACTGGCATGCCGACATGTAAACCAGTAGATTCACCCATTGAAAGCAATCATAAGTTGCAAACAGAAATTGAAGAATCAGTTGATAGAAGCAGATATTAGAGATTGGTTGATAGACTTATCTATCTTTCTCATACCATACTAGATATTGCTTATGCAATTAGCTTGGTGAGCCAGTTTATGCATGATACTAGAGAATCTCATCAGCAGGTTGTCTTTCACATTTTGCAATATTTAAAGTCAACCCTAAGAAAAGGTCTTCTTTTTTCAAAACGTGGTCATTTTTGAATTGAAGCCTTTACAAATGCAGATTGGGTTGGATCTTTAGATGACAGAAGATCCACTTCTGGTTATTTCACACTTGTGGGAGGTAACTTGGTTACTTGGAGAAGTAAGAAACAGAGTTTGGTTGCAAGATTGAGTGCAGAAGCAGAATATAGAGCTATGGCTCAAGGTGTCTATGAACTTTTAAGGCTACAAAAGTTGCTAGTAGAGTTGAAGTTGGCTGGAGAAGATAGGCTATCCTTGTATTGTGATAACAAATCTGCAATCAATATTGCTCAGAATCTTGTTCAATATGATTGGACAAAGCAAATCGAAATTGATCAACATTTCATCAAAGAAAAATTAACTGATGGTATCTCAAGGTTGTTCCATGTAACGTCGGAAAGACAGTTGGTTGATGTTTTCACAAAAGGACTCAATAGTCAAGCCTTTCATACCATAGTCTGCAAGTTGGGCATGTGTAATATTTTTGCACCAACTTGAGGGGGAGTGTTGGTTATTACGTATATAAGGTAGAAGTGTTATATATATATATATATATATATATAGCCATTTTAAGATGTAGAAGGCTAAGGTTAAGAATCAAATTGGGAAAAAGATCAAATGCTTGAGGTTTGACAATAAAGGGGAATATGACAAGACATAATTCCAGAAGTTTTATACTGACATCGAGATTAGATTGACCAGGATAGTTCTTGGAAAGGCTAGATAGAATGAGGCAACTGAGAGGTTAAAGTGAACATTGAATGAGCAAGTGAAGAGCAGGGTTCATACGGGGTTATAAAAAATGTTCTAAGCAGATGCAGTTAGTGTATTAACATACTTGATAAACAGAGGACTATTAGTTCCTTTAGTTTTTAAGATTCCAAAAAGAGGTGAGGTCTATTTTAGAGGTATCCTAAAGTTGTTAAATATTTTCCATTGGATATGGTTTTGATAAGTTTGAACAGTGGTTTTGGGATGATAAAAAATAGAAAAATATTGAGACACTATGACTTGACTTTCAATGAGAGTACCATGTACAAAGATAGGAATAGTAAAGTAGGAGAAAAGCCTAAAATGGTGAGAAATCCCAGAGGATGATATTGTAACAAGGTCCTATGAAAATCCATAAAATACTGCTGATGGGACAAATTTAGTTACACCTTAATCGGCATTAAGAAGATCCAAAAGGGTATCTGCATTGCTAGATCAATATTCTCCTTATTAGTTTTTTCTTTATTACTAACTGACCTTGGTGAACTAGAATCCTTTGAAGAGTCTAGGCAGGTTAGTGTTTCTATTAAATAGGAGTAAGCTATAAATGAGAAGATGAGCTTCGTAGAGAAAAAATAACCTTTAGGAATTAACTAAATTAATTGCGGGGAAAAAAATAATTACTTAACAAGTAGTTCTACAAAATTGAAGTGAAATCAAATAGTAACATGATATTCAAGGGAATATTGATGGTTAAAGGGTTCTCACAGAAAAAAGAGAGTGATTATATTGAGATATTTTTTATTGTTATGAAGCTAACAATAATTAGAATTTTGTTGAGCATTGTTACAACTGAAGATTTACATTTGGAGCCAATAGATCTAAAAACTACATTTTTACATGGTGACTTAGAGAAGGATATATACATGCAGTAAAATAAATTTCTAAGTCTAACAATTTAGTCTAATTTCTAATTTGTAATTCCATTTTTTTATACTACTAAAATAAATAAGAC
>JAOQMR010082038.1:0-15343 GCA_027563865.1 Erythroxylum pelleterianum
TATGGTTATTTGGTATGATATTTTATTCGCTATTAACATGGTGAGTAAAAATTTGCAATCTAAATCTATGTGCATTAATGCTACCATAAAGCAATTAGAAGGTGTGATGGTATATTTTTTTTAAAATATAGAGATGAAGAGTTTAGCTCTAGTATGAATATTGCCAAAAGTCTTGCGCTTAAGATGAATATAGAGCCTACATTTTCAACTAGACGTTGTATTTTTAGGAAAAGACAATTTGATGAAGTTAACCATAATGGAGAAATACAATCAGCTGAGGATTCTTTCAGAGTTAATTACTTTCTAGTTGTTGTGGATATGACAATTACTTCGTTAAAGAATAGATTTGAACAATTAACAAAATTTGATAATATTTTTGGATTCTTATTTGATTCAAAGAAGTTGTGGACATTAGATGATTACAAATTAAGAGATTGTTGCACTAATTTTACGACGACTTTTTCTCATGATAATGTGTCAGATGTGGATTTAGATGATCTTTTTTTCTGAATTAAAAGTATTGGAAATGACTTTGCCAAATGAGTTATGGTCATAAGTTGAAATTTTAGAATTTGTTAAAGCTGCAGATTTTTTTTTGTTAAATCAGCAAATTAAATAATAAAAAACAAAATATGTACAGAAAAGTTCACAAACGAAGCTATAAGAAGCTCATCCAGTAGAGTCTCAGGGCGACCACTAATAATTAAGGGAATGCTGCAGTAAGGGAAGAAGCACCCAAAACCCACTCGACAATAAGAATAATAGCACCAAGAAAAAAGCCAAAGCACAAGCAAACAAAGGCAAGTACAAAGCCTAGCTAAGACAATCCAACCCATAACTAGCAAGCAAAGGCGAAACTGCGTAGCCATGGCCCCGGAATGGCCAAGCTGAATACTATCTCCAAGAAAGAACTGTGCTGCACCTCCAAAGGTAGGCATGGCAAGCAGGGACATTCCGAAAAGACCCTCGAAGTTTGTGACCTGGAAAAGACAAAACCTGTAAACAACAAAAAGGAATAAACAATTTACCTCCTCTCGGTGTGTAGGCTGAGCAGTTCCCTAACGTGGGAGATAACTCCTGCAAGCACATGTTCCTCAGCCAAGGCGTCATTCCTGAAGGTTCTGGCATTGCGTTCGGACCATATGTGGTAAACAGTGGTGAAGAGAATTAGAGGAAAGAGAGTGATGACTGAAGCTCTAAAGTTGGGGACAGTTAAGAACCAGGAAAGAATAGTGGAAAGAGAAGATAGGTTGAAACTGGGCAGGTTAAAGTGGGAAAGGAAGTGAGCCCAAATTGCTTTAGAAAAAGGGCATTAAAAAAAATATGGTCTATAGATTCATTAGCTGAAAGGAACAAAGAACAATGATTAGGAATGTAGGGGAAAGCAAGTTTATCCCGGGTTGGGAGCTTCTGCAAGAAAGCAAGCCAGAAGGTTAAGGAGCAACGGGGTTGACTATATTTAGCCCAAACCAATTTGTACCAAGGGACAACCAGTAAAGAGGGACGCAAAAATTGGTAGGCTGACAGATTGGTATAACACTTGATTGGGCTAGCTATCCATTCCAGACAATCCGGTATGGAGGTGTTGGGGGAATATGATGGAGGGGCCAGATGTCTAAGAAGGTCCATAGAAACCTCACTCCAGCTTCAGGTACTATTGCGGATCACATCTGCAACATGTGCAGTGAGGGGGAGCTTCGAGCCATTAATCTCCCTCGGTGTAGAAAAGGCCTGCAGGATGCCACTCGGGTGCTAAGGATCCTGCCAAAAAAGGGTAGACATTCCATTTCCAATCCTAAATCTAAATTGAGAACACAACATGTCCCGGACTGCTAAAATCTTTCTCCAACTCCAAAAACTATTATAGATAGGCTTCACACCCCAGAAATTATGCCTACACAATATTATAGTATGAACCCACTTCACCTAAAGCGCTTCCTGATCTTCAAACAAATACCAAATCCTTTTACATAACAGGACTTGATTCCAAGTAGTCAATTGTTTTACTCCTAACCCCCCTTCCTTTTTAGGAAGACAGATGTCACTCCACTTCACCCAAGCCTAAGACTTTGAAACTACCTTTCCTGCACACAAAAAATTCCTAAGTTTGGCCTCAATGTCCTTAAGGATTGAAGAGGGAAGAATAAAATGAGAGGACCAGTAGACATGGAAGGATGAAAGGACTGAGATAAACAATTGGAGTCTACCCGCTTAAGAAAGACTCTTATGAGTCCAAAGATTGATCTTATTGTCTATTATAGCAATAATAGAAGCACAATCCCGCCGAGAAAGACGACCTGTAATGAGAGGAACACCAAGATACCTAAAGGGGAGAGAACCTTGCTGAAGACCTGACACTAGATGCATCCTATGGCTCAAGTGACTGGCATCCGGGGATAAGTAAAATTGACTTTTGGAGGTATTCATTTCCAAGCCTGAGTACATAGAGAAGGTATGCAAGGAGTCAAGCAAAAGTTGGGTAGAAATCAAATCCCCATGACTGAACATTAACAGATCATCCGCAAAGAGAAGATGGTTAAGCTTAAGGCCTTGACAACGCCAATGATATTTGAATTAGGGAGAGTTTTCAGTATTCAGTCTCAAATTCCTAGAAAAGACTTCCATGCAGATTATGAAAAGGAAAGGCAATAAAGGATCCCCCTGTCGTAAACCAGATTTTCCTTTAAAGAATTGAGTGGGAGACCCATTGACCAGAATAGAATAAGAGGGGGACGTGATACATTCTCTAACCCAACCAATGAACCTCCTCAGAATGCCTACTGCTTCTAGGGTGCTAAGCAGAAAATTCCAATGAATAGAGTGATAGGCCTTTCGAAGATCCACTTTCAAAGCACAACGCTGGTGGGAATTGCAAATGTGATAGTTCTTGAAGATTTCTTGAGCTAAAAGAATATTATCTCCGATTCGCCGATGCTGGATAAAAGCTCTTTGATTGGGGCTAACTATCTGAGGAAGGATGTGGCTGAGCCTATTAGCCAAAATTTTTGCAATAACCTTGTAAAGCATATTACAGCAAGAGATAGGTCTAAAGTCCTAGACCGTAGAAGGATGAGCAGATTTAGAAATAAGGGAAATGAAAGTAGAGTTTAGCTCTTTGAGTAGCCTGCCATGGTTGAAAAAACTTTGAATTGCTGTAGTAACTTCTTCCCCAATAATGGTCCAGCCCTTTCTATAGAAAAGCCCATTGAAACCATCAGGTCCAGGGGCCTTATTAGGGTTAAGGGAGTGGAAGGCCTCACAAATCTCTAGAGGGGAAACTTCAGCAATTAGAGCTTGGGAGGGCGTATCTGTAAGGGGATGAGGAAAAAGCTGAGCTACAAACTCCTTGGAGGAGTGAAGGTGCTTCTCACAACCAATTGAATCTTGAAAATAAGCAAGGAGCTGAGTTTGGATATCAGCTAGACCTATTACCCTTCTGCTAGGACTCACCTCAAGAGAATGAATGGAGTTAGGGTTCCTATAGGCAAGGAGAGAATTGTGAAAGAACTTAGTGTTACGATCACCTTCCTTGAGCCATTTAATTCTTGAAGATTGCCTATAAAAAGATTCCTGGTCCACTAGAGATCTATAGAGATCTTTAATGGCCTCTGAGTCCCTTGCTAGCAAGAGAGAGGAACTAGGGGAAGCCTTCAGAAGGGTCTGAAGGGAATTCAAGTTAGCTTGGCATTTATCAACTCTAGCATTAATGTCACCTATCTGACATGAATTCATAAGTTTAAGCGCTTGTTTAACTTTATTAAGCTTGGTAACAACTCTAAATAAAGGAGAACCTACAACGGGGAACGCCTAAGCTTCTGCTACTGTCTGGAGGAAATTGGGCTAATCAGCTAAGCAATTAAGGAATCTAAAGGGGCCGGCATGTTTAAGTTGGAGACCAATCGATATCACCACTAATGGAGAATGATCAAACATTTGAGGGTTGTGGATGACACAATGGGAAGAAGGAAACTGAAGGATCTAAGAAGAGTTGACAAGAGTTCTGTCAAGCTTACGGGCTGTGAAGGAATTACCTACCTGTTTATTGGACCAAGTAAACCTAGGGCCACTAGAGTTTAAGTCAAAAAGCCCAATGCCATCAACAAACTGCCTAAACACATGATGATTATTCTGAACATTCAGGCTAGGGGGGACAAAATCCTGGGGGTGGAGAATAGCATTGAAGTCTCCTGCTGGCATCCACGGATGGGAACCAACAGACAAAGAGAGATTGGACAGGTCAGTCCAAAGGTGCTGCCTAAGGGACGGATTATTAGCACCACAAACACAAGATAGAAGGAAGGGACTGGAGCTGTTTCTAGGGTGGATGTCCAAATGAATGAACTGATCTGAATAACTCAGGGGAGAGCACTCTAAAATATCTGGATTCCAAGCTAACAAAATCCGGACATTAGGAGATTGGTCTAGGTTGCTGAAGGTGTCCCAGCGAGGAAATAAAGAAGAGCAGACACTATCCAAAAAAGCAGAAGATCGAATTCTAGTCTCAACTAAACAGACAAAAGAGGCAGAGGTTTTCCTAAGCCAGGCCCGAACAACCAGCTGTTTATTGGGGTGGTTAAGACCACGCACATTCCAAAATACTAATTCCATACTTCAAACCAGCTAGGCCATAACCAACTACTTCAACTTTTTCCTAGCTTTCCTAGTTCTTCTAATAGAACAATCCCCCTCTGCCCTACCCACTGCCCCAGGACTAGCAGGTCTCAATTCAAAAGAAGGAGAGGAAGAAATACCTGTCGGATTGTTATCCAAATGTTTCAATTGCTTATCGAATTCTATTGACTATACCTGTGATTGTAGAATCAGCTGAGAGAAGTTTTTCAAAGTTAAAATTACTGAAAACCTACTTGAGGTCATCAATATTACAAGAAAGGTTGAATGGTTTAGCTATGTTATGTATTGAGAAGGATATGTTAGACAATATTGATCTTGATAATATTATTAATGATTTTGCATATAGAAATGCACGAAGAAATTATTTTTCATAAATCATGATCCTCTGTGTATTTGTTAGTGTAATTTTCTTAGTGTTTTGCATTCTAATATTGTTGTTTGATTGCTGCTATTGTTATTTTGCTATTACTATTACTATTTTAGTTATTTTATTGTTAATGATATTTGTAAGATATTATTAATTAATGTTATGATCATTTAATATTTGGTTGAGTATGTAAACTTATAAATTAAGTCATTTATGTTTCATATAAGCATGTAAACTTAAGTATATTGTCAATTTATTGAAGCTTTTTTTTTATTTCGCCCAGGGCTTATAAAACGATAGGAACGATCCTGTGTTTACCCAGTTGAACTTAACGTATAGCCTGGCAGGGAATATACTAAATTTTAGTAAACAAAAATTTCACGTTGGACTAAATAATCAGCCATGTTAATGTTAATGTTTCGTCATACTTGTCAGAATTCTAGGATAGACATCTGGACTAGAAGCAGATACATATTAGTTTTGTAGTTTACAAAAGCTGAAGACGGAATTTGAGAGTTGGAAAGTGACATTAATAAAGGGTATAATTGAAGAACATCCATCAGTTTTTGTTGCTTATAAGATCCTTAGCATACAACATCGAAACCAGACATGCAGCTCGGTTGGCACTTCCTCCTTTTATATTTTTTATCGCGGCTTTGTCGTTCGATCCTAGAATCGACCTTGGAAACCGATCAAAAATAAAATTCCAAGATTGCAGTAAGCTGAAACCTCGGGTCGTCTCACTTGTTGGAATCGACGAAAAAGGTTTGAAAGCTAGTCTAAGTAAAAAATGCAATTAAAGCTAGTAAAAAAAGGGTTTTGTTTGCTGTTCAAAATTGAGATAATTAAAATTTAAGAAAATTGTAAGAAAATGTCTTTTTGGATTTTTGGAGGCGAGCATGTGGAAGCTATAAAACCTTGAGGTCTTGGGTTCGAGCAATGGCTCACCCAAGTTTAAAACCAAAGAGGACAATACTGATTAAGGTTGGATGCCGCGGTATAACCCGCAAACACACGTCGGGGTATAACCCCCAAACACACGCCGCAGTATAACCTGCAAACACCTACGGGTGGGGTGTGGGGTGTGGGGTCCAACATTGACGCATGTAAACCTCATCAGATAGGGAACCATGAAAGAAGGAATTATTAACGTCCATTTGTCATAGATTCCATCTAAGTGAGAGTGCAATGGTGAGAACCAATTTGATGGTCTAAGGTTTAATGACAGGGTTGTAAGTCTCACGGTAGTTAATGCTAGGACATTGATGGAAGCCCTTGGCCACCAGACAGGCCTTGTACCTGGCAATTTATCCATTAGGGTTTCTCTTGATACAGAAAATCCATTTGTTGCTAATAATATTGAGGTGGAGTTGAGGAGGGACAAGGTCCCAAGTGCCATTCGCAAGAAAGGCATTGATCTCGTCAGATGTGGCTTGTTTCCAGTTAGGTACTTTAAAAGCTTGGGAGACACACGTGGGTTCTATGCCACTGGACAGTGGATATCGTTTAGTGGAGAATGTAGTTTTTGGTTTGAAAATACCAGCTTTGGCATGGGTGATCACCGGGTGAGTACCAAGAAGGGTGGTTTGAGGTTGTTCTGGGTGATAGATGCCCATACTTGGTGACGAAGCTTGAGAACCTGGAGATACTGCAGTGGGAGAGGGGTCGGACAAAGGAGATGTTGGTGATGGTAAGGAAGAATGGGACGGGATTGGGGTGGGTCAAAGAAGAGCAGGTGAAGAGCTAACGTCAGGAGGAATAATGGTGTGAGGCGGTGAGAGGATAGGAGTAGTAGAGGGGTGTAAAGGGGAAGTGTTTTTATCTGGATTGGTCGCAAAGTTGAGAAAAGGATATTGGTATTCAACAAATGTAACGTGCCGAGAGGAAATAAGTTTGTGACGATGAAGATCATAGCACAAACATACAGTCTGTGAAGGGGAATATCCTAAGAAGACACAAGGGGAGGATTGTGGAGCAAGTTTGTGAGGTGAGTAAGGTTTAAGCCGGGAAACAAAGACAGCCAAATGTACGCAATTTGTGGTAGTTGGGAGATTGACGAAATAAAACAGCAAAGGGAGATGATTGGTTTAGGGTGGGGGCATGCGATTAATGAGGTAAGCAACTGTTTGAAGAGCAAATGACTAGAATCGGAAGGGAACACGGGCATAATGAAGAAGACAACGTGTAGTTTCAATGAGGTGATGGTGTTTATGTTCATCTATGCCATTTTGTTCAGGTGCGTGTGGGGGTGTAGTGAGATGAGCAATCCCAAGGGTAGATAAGAATGGACGGAGTTTGAGAAATTCACCACCATTATCAGTAAAGAGAGTTTGTATAGTTGTGTTAAAGTAATTTTCAACCAAAGCTTTAAACTTAGTGAAAACAGTGAAAACATCTTATTTATGTTTGATGGGATAAAGCGAAACATATCGAGAGTAATGATCAACAAATATAACATAATATCGAAAATTGTCAATAGAGGGAAGGGGAGTAGGACCCCATACATCAGCATATAAAAGTTGTAAAGGACATTTACTGCTAAGGCTGGACTGAAAAAATGGTAGCTTATGACTCTTATTCTGAAGACAAGTAGTGCATGAGGGGGAGGTGATGCGAGAAGAGAACAGGTGATGAGTAAAGAGAACTTGGTGAAGAGTGCGAGAACCAGGGTGCCCAAGACGGTGATGTCAACATGAAGGAGAGGGGGTGGAGTTCACAGCAAAGGCGCGGGGTGGAGAGGAGTAGAGTTTGTAGATATGGTTATCATTTGGTCCTTGAAGCAGTGTCATCCCTGTTCCCAGAGCTTTCACCTTGAAACAAGAGGGAAAAATTCAATAGAAACATTATGATAGTGACAAAAGTTGAGAAACTGATAATAACTTATGGTTAATCCGTGGAACATAAAGGTCATTTGGCAATGTAAGTGATGTGCGAGAAGAGTGTAAAGTAGCAGTACTAGTATGGAATATAGGGAGGGTATTACCATTGGAAACATGAAGATGATCCGAACCTGGATATTCAGTGGCAAAGGAAAGATTGGAAAAATCATTGGTGATGTGATGGGAAGCGCCGAAATCCAATAGCCAGGGATCTGGTGAGGCTGGCATGTTCACAGCATGAGCAGTGGGTTTATATTAAATGAAGGAGAATGATGGGTGACATTGGGATTGTTGTCAATCTTAAAGCAAAACTTGGCAATGTGACCACGTTTTCCACACCACTGACAGACGTCATTACGTTTAGGAGTGGATTGGTTTGGAGAAGGGTTGGATTTGGGTTGGTTTCCTTGAGCAGAAAATTTCAACCGATTACTGCCAAGTGAAGAATGTTTGTGAACAAAATGAGCAGACAGGATGTTGTCGGAAGGTTTGTCGTCTTTTTATAGTTAAAGTTCATGGCTAAGGAGCTATTCATAAATCTGGTCGTAAGATAAAGGTAAGGGGTGTGCTCGCAGGACAGTGGCGATGTTTTTAAAGTCTGGTCCTAGACCAGATAAACAGTAGAGCACAAGATCGACATCATCAAGAGGATAACCAATCAGGGAAAAGTTCATCTGCGATAACCTTAATGGACCGAAGGTACTCAGAAATAGAGGTGGTGCCTTTAGACATGGTGGAGAGTTTTTCCTTGAGATGGAGTACACGAGACCGAGAACGATTAGCAAAGGCAGTGCAAAGCTGGGTCCAAGTTTCACGAGAAGAGGTGGCTTGCGAGATGATGGAGCGATCATCATTATCGCAGGAGCCTAAAGTAGCCAACAGAAGGAGCTGGTCTTGTCGAAACCAATGAATGTAAGCTGGGTTTTCTGTTTCTTTACCGTCAACGATACAGATGAGAGAGGGTGGTGGAATGGAGCCAATGATGTATCTTTGAAGGCCATAACCGATAAGGAGAGACTCCATCTGTTTGGCCCAGGTGACATAGTTGTTAGGGTTGAGTTTAATGGGTATAAGAGAGGTGACATTGATGGCAACACGTTCACCAGATGAAGCGTTGGAAGGGATGGTCTGGGTGGGAAAAATGTCTGGCGAGGTTGAGGTTGAAGAAGCCATTTTGACGAAAAAAGTGGATCGAAGAAGGAGGTGCTCGTTGGAGCTTTTATGGCTCTGATACCATGAAGGAAATAAGGCGATGATGAAAAAGGCAGCTCAACTTTATTATTCTCATGTGTCGTATATATATACACAAATGAGCGAAAATGATTGGAAACAGAGAGAGAGTGTACAACAGAGATATGTACAAGTATAACAAACAGTATGCTAGTACAGGTAGTTATTGTACAAGTGATAAGGCGCATGTAATTGATATAGTGGTCGAAATATTCCCTTATCAAGGTGTACCCTTATATGGAGAACTTTTACAAAGCATAATTTGGACTGCTAGAAACCCTTAAGTTAATGTTATAGATATTCAATCAATTGGAAAATGTAATTTGTGGTAAAGATATTCAAAAAATTGTTGTGGACTTAGCTCCTAGTCATACCACCTATAACACACAGTTCAGAGCTAATAACTGAATAAGAATCAAGCCCTTGCCTTTGTAAATAAAACATCAATGGACTAATTCATTACTCTAAAATCCAGTTACAAGCAATACAAAAAGCACGCACAGCAACAAACAATGTCGGTCTAAACATCAAGGAATGTAGGGTAGCCTCGAGGTTTGTTTAAACAACTTTTAACATGGACAAACCAATTGCAACAGACACAAAAGTAAGAATAGTAGGCAAAAGGTTTTAGGAAAACAATATGTGTCGTCTAGCTGGAAGGGAGTGGTTGGCCATAATTTTATCAGTAAGTTTGAAATATATGTTCAATATTGATTTCTTATACACACAATAAGGAATAAACATCTAGAAATAGCCATTAAAATATGTTAATCATAAGATTAAGATAATAGCAACTTCAATATATCTCCATATTTCCTAATTTAGACACGTATATCTAAACTTCCAAACATCCAACTGTCACTGAATAAGGTAATAAAACTAACTTTTTTAACAAATTCAGTTAAGTATAGAGTTACGTGGCAATATCTACCACGGATTTTGCATGAGAGCACAAGGCCGCCCATGCAAAATCCGGAAGTTTTACAAAAGCCGCCTATCTAGCCTTGGAAATCCCCAAGAACCCCTTTTTGCTCGGTCAAGCATTTCCCAAATATGTGAATATAAAGTTTCCTCGGGTCATATTCCTAGGCAGAATAAATAGTAACAAGATTGGTAAAGAGAGATTTGGAGCTCAAATAAAGACAATAGATTTTAAATCTTTCCATTGAGAGAGCTACGTAATGCATGTGGAAGAGCTTGCGAGGCCTCGCACCGATCAATGACCAAGTTTAACGTTTGTGAGGCCTCGCACCTCGCACCTCGCACCGATCATGATGTCTATATATAGCTCATCATTTATTTGCCATACCAGATTATATAATGAACTGACTGAATTAATTCCATATTTTATTTATTACAAAATATTTAAGAGAATTGGATTTTAAAAGTAATTTATTCATTATAAAAATTATTCTAATTTCTTGAATTATTAAAAATCATGTAATAATCAGATATATTTTTGGTTAAAATTTTATCATAATATTTTAATATTTATTGTAAAAAATTGTAGATTATAAAAAAGATAAGTTAAAGACTTTACTTACCATTGTAATTATTTTAAATTATTAAAAATTCAATAGTATTTGAAATTTTAAAAGAAATATATACATGTGTGTGTGTATGTATATGTACACACACACACACACACACGTATATATATATATATATATGTATATGTATGTATATATATGTATTGTATGTATATAGATGTGTAAATATGTGACATATATGATGATTATTAACATGAATTTACTGAGGGGAAGATAATAGAGCCAAAATAATTACCAAATTCTTGCATATATATAATAGCCAAAAATTTTGCATTAAAAAGGTAAAAATGATATACGTGGACAAGGTTTGATCTTATGGATCTACATAACACTAAACCTTTCCTCGAAATAAAGAATCCGATAAATTTTTTCATCAAGAATTTCTTCCAATAGTAATGGTAAAGTAATTTATGTTTAAACACAAATTTATTTTTTCATATAGCAACTAGCTACACCATTTATAATTATATGTCCATATTTGTATGTCATTAAAAATTCTAATTTCAAGTGTGTATTGAAGATTTCATATAAAGAAAAACTAAACATCTTTAGAAAAGGGAATGGTTAAAAGAAATCAAAGATAAGAAACACATGATGCCACTCCAAAGCTAATTTTGCTTTATAATTATCAACCAGCTCACAGTACAACTCATTGTCAATCTAAAAAGTAAAATACAACCATAAGGAACGATAGAAAAAAGTTAATACAAAAGGCAAGAAGCCAAACAAATATGATTCCATAAATTAAAAGACTAATGAATATATCTTATCACTATCCCTCATAGTCAGTGACGGAGCCAGAAATTTAAGATAAGAGGACCCAAATAAAATATAGATTTTACAAAAATTTTCATATCGAAACTAAATAAAAAATAAATTTTTATTAAGAATATAAAATAGTTAAAATTACAATGATCCTTGCCTATTTTTCATAGATTGAAATCTTTTCATAACAAGATCATTGTCAATATTTGCAAATACATCTCTTTCAATATAATACACTAAACAATTATTCAATATGTCATCTCTCATTTTATTATGAAGTGAACTCTTGATAATTTTCATTGCGGAGAAAGCTCTTCCCACTGTGGTTGCAGCAACTGGTAAAAGTAATGACAATTTGACTAACAAATAAACTAAAGAGAATGCATGATGCTTTCTTGTAGCCATCATTCTCTTAGCAAGATCTCCAATTTCACTCAATTCAGAGAAATTCTTATCCATACGTACATCAATGATAAAATTTCCAAGTTGATATTCAAGTTCAATTAAAGCAATAGGAGGAAACTCTGATGGATAGAATTTTGCAAGTTCTATCAATTTGTCAATGTCAAAAATAATTAAATATATATATATTAATTATATATATATTAAAATAAAAAATATTTAATATTTTTTTAAAATTTTGGGGGCCCTAGTCCGTCAGTGCACATAGTTGCCTTAATAAGACCAATTTGGTATTTAAACATAAAGCTAAATAAATCATAAAATCTTAGATAATTAGAGTTTTATACTATCAAGTTTATTCAAATTTAACAAAGAAATAAAAAAACTCAAAAAAAAAACAGACATCATATAATATGAAAAGAACATCATCAAAGAGGGGATTACTAAAGAAAAATAAAGACAAAAGGCACACCTAAACCTTCTCCGATGCTAATTTTGCTTTAGACTTGTCAACCAACTCACTATTTAGGTCATCATTAAACTAAAAATAAAAAGCAACCACAAGGATAAAAACAATAACCTAATTTAAAAAACAAGAAGTCAGACAAGCTTGATTCCATAAATTAAGAAACTAATGAATATACGTTGTGACCAAGCATCACAATTAACTTGATAAAGTCAATTTGGTTTTCAAACTCAAACCTAAACAAATAACAAAACTTAAGGTAATTAGTGTTTTATAATAGCAAGTTTATTCAGCTTTGACAGATAAACAAGATAAAACTCAAATAAAAATTACAAAGCATATAATATTAAAATGAACAAGAGTTCAAATCTCATAACCTATACCTTCCAATATTCATTAGATATTTGTTTTTATTTTTTGAACTAAACTTTTATGTTACTTTCCCTACAAGAGAATAATTTGATAATTAGAGTCCTAATAACCTAATTAAACATTCTTCCAATCATCAAATTTAGTAATTAGATGAGTCATATTCACAAGAATTGCCAATTTGAAGCTATAAAATATCTAATAAATTGATTAAACATGTTAGATGATACTAACGAGAATTCTAGTAGAGATGTTTACTCATATTTATTCCTATTTGTTGTTTGCATGCTTGATTCACTACAAGAAATCAACTGTTTACCAACAAAATATTCTGTCTGTAAGCTGGGATTTTTCATCGGTAAACATAATTACCGACGAAAATTGGCGACGGACAGAACCGTCGCTAAAAGGGCTGTAGTTAAAAATACCGACGGAAAATCATCGTCGGTATTTTACCAATGGCTATTAGCAACGGCAAGTTTTCATCGGTAAATTTTAACGACGGAATAAATTAGGTTAATTTTTGTCGTAAAATTTAGCAACGGAAAACTGACCGTCGGTAAACCGAAGGTAATGACCTAAAAAGAAATCTTATTTACCGACGGTACTGCTTACCTTCGGTAAATAACTACAAAATTGCCGACTAAAAATGTGTCCGTTGGTAATATCTGGTTAGAGATTTTTTTTATTAAATTCCAATTTTATGTTGTTGTTATAAATGCATAATGTTAAGAGTTACCAATTATTTTTTCATAATAAATTAATTTGTATATATATAAATATATATAATTTGATTAATCAGAAAATTAATTGATAATATAACGTATCAATTATTTTAATTGATAATAAAAACATTACAATGTGCATAACTTATGTTTTTAATTGAAAGCAAATGACAAGGACAAGCTAATGTCATGGTGATCGTGGGTGCTCTGAACTGTTAAGCCTCCCCTTTAACTGTTCCATTTGCTCTCTCATCTTAGTCATCTGCTCCATTTGCTCTCTCATCTTAGTCATTTGCTCCATCTCCGCTCTCATCTTAGCAAGCCGCTCCATCTCCTCTCTCATCTTAGCTGCCTGCTCCATTTGCTCTCGCATTTTGGCCATCTGCTCCATCGCCTCTCTAATCTTTGACACCTGCTCTATCTCCTCTCTCATCTTTGCCACGTCCCCCATCTCCTCTCTCATCTTAGCTATCTGCTCCATGTGCTCCATCTGTTTATTAACGTTAGCCTCTGTCAAATACCCTATCTGCTCCCTCAATGTGTCCACTGTGGCCCGAAGCTCGGTTGCTTCATTGCTTTGCGTTGGCCTAGCAGATGCTACTGTACTGGACAGGGAAGAACGCGAATGACATGTGTTCGCATATGAACCTAGGCCGAATATTCTTCCACGACGGTCCCTACCACCCACAACATCAAAGATACGTCTGAGTCTCATCTACAGGTTATTCCTCCTGAGACTGTCGCTGAATATTTTATTGTATTTGGTCCTATTAGGAAGCAATGCTTACATTAGTAAGGTATTATTGTTAAGAAATTATAAAAATGTATTAATTTCACTTACGTTCAGCTCTCTACATCGGGTGTTGATAAATGTCACACCATCATGTTTCTTCGTGAGGGTGTGCAAAAATAGCTGGATAGAGGCTTGATGTCCAATGACTTTTCCTACACGTATAACCTAAATTGTCATATGTGAACTAGTATTTATAAAAATTTCGGCAGAGTTTCCTCTATATTTATGATATTTGTCCCCTGTTCAACAAAGAAAATAACTTAACACAGCCATATATGGCACCAGACATTTATATCATAATCATTATATACAATAAAGCAAAGAAAAATATATACAAAATAGGTGTGAAGTGTAGATACTTACTAGTCTATGTGCATACTCGTAGTGGGTAATTGATCCTCCCGTATGTACTGGAAGACTGACACCCCCCGGGCCTCCACGTCTATTGGCGGAGTTACGCTTTGAGATGGACATTGCCGCAGGTGATGTCCAATATTCGGTCCAACGATTTCAAATTTCCTCCAAAATATAACACGATCGTACACCAGCCTTGTGTATCGCATTGATTAAGTTGCGATAACGTGTACAAGATTTCTGTTCCTATACTTTATACATCGTGGCGTCGAAACAAGAATCCCAATAAAATGCTTTCTAAAATAAGAAAGCAACAAATTATATAATGTAATAATATTTATGTAAATTGTGTATATAAATCAATCTAAAAAGAAAATAAATATTTTTTGTATCTCAAACTCCTAAAAGTAAAATTGCTTTGTGGCGTCAGATATATTCTTCCACACATAACCGTTAGGCTCAATCCTTTGCTTAAATGTGGAAGTGATATTTCTGGAACTCGGTCCAGATGGAACCAACCTAATATAACAAATTATTTTTAACTATGAAATAACTGATAAACCTAAGAGTTAATAAAAAGCATAAGTGAGTAAGTGAATTACTTACTGTTCATTGACAATTGTTATAAATTTTCTTCCATCAGGTCCCTCAGCTGCAGGCTGGCCGACGTCTCCTCTATCCGATAAACTGGTATTGGATGATATATGAGTTGCGGATGGGGATGGTGTTAGTAATGTGCCCTAGGCCAATGAACATTTGTGATTCATGTATTAACATTATGATTTGTTAATAACATATTATGAAGTATTCC
>JAOQMR010082063.1:0-15338 GCA_027563865.1 Erythroxylum pelleterianum
GAGATGGGCTGTGTTATTGAGGTGGAAGATAGAAGTGGTTTTATGCAGGTTTGGAGATTGGATGGATAGATTTAGGAATTTGGTTAGATCCATTTTAGGGGAGATGCTGTCCAAATTTTTATGCAGGTTTGGAGATTGGATGGATAGATTTAGGAATTTGGTTAGATCCATTTTAGGGGAGATGCTGTCCAAATTTTTATGCAGGTTTGGAGATTGGATGGATAGATTTAGGAATTTGGTTAGATCCATTATAGGGGAGATGCTGTCCAAATTTTCCTAAATTTGGGCAGAAACTTCGCTTATATTTTAGACCATGTTAGGATTGGAATTTAAAATTGGAAGATTTCTTGAATTTCATAGAGAACGTTAAGACCTTTAAAACGGTATAAAATGAGTCGTATTTTGACTTAGGATGAAAAAGTTATGAGGGTCGGAAGTTGACCGTTTACTATTCATTTGGTCAGTTGCACTATTTATATGGTCATTTTGGTTTTTCCTTTTATAACTTTTGCAATTGACCTCCGATTTACCCTACTGCTGCTCATTCCGAGGTCTTGCCTCGCGAGGATGTCCCTTCCACCTTGGCCCCTCCTGAGGCCCTCACCTTACTAGCATTTGCCCACTGAGTGGAAATTCATCAGGCGTCCTTTCTTCGAGTGGAAGCCCGACTGGAGCAAGATTGCTGGTATCGTCGGCAGATGGATGCATTACTTGCCGCGCACCTGCACTTCCCACTTCCTCTGAAGGACGGCGATTCCTACGATGGTGCCGGTACATCTGGTTCTGCCGCTACTAATGCTGCAGATTATCATCTGATGATGTAGTTAGAGCATTTCCTTTTGCATTGTTCTTTTCTTTTTATTGTCCTTATTTTGTTTTAGTTAGTTAGTCGGATCCATAGCTCATTTTGTACTAACATTTTTGTTGCACCAATTATATATGAAATTGTTTCTCTTTTCTATTTTCTGCACCTTCCCTTTTCACTTTCATGCTTTCTCTCTTCTATTTGTTCTTTTTTTTCATTGAGGACAATGTGTTAATTAAGTGTGGGGGAGATTTTCCCATTTTATTACTCTTGTTGTGCTACATTTTGACTATTTATATGTTGGTGTTAGTCAATCATGCATAATGTTACAATTTTTAAACTTGGTGATTGTGAAAATTTAGTTCTGTTGTTTTTCGTCGCGGCGTACTTGACCTTCGCTGCGGCTATATGCTTGTTTTTTGCCTCGGTGAACTAATTCTTCGCCACGACGTACTTTGCAGAAATGATTTTTGTTAAAAAACAATTTTTAAACTTGGTGATTGTGAAAATTTAGTTCTGTTGTTTTTCGTCGCGGTGTATTTGACCTTCGCTGCGGCTATATGCTTGTTTTTTGCCGCGGTGAACTAATTCTTTGCCACGGCGTACTTTGCAGAAATGATTTTTGTTAAAAATTTTTTTTGCCTTAATTCCACAATTTTTCCACACTCGACTCTTATACCTCTTGTTTCTTAAAGAATTTATAATTTTCAAAGTGATACTTGAGTTTTTGAAAATACCTCCCATTCTTTTAATGATAGTCGGTATTAGCTAATTTTACTTTCGATGTTTTCAACAAAAAGTAAATGAAGGTATGCTAACAAAGTAGCACTTTAGGTTTTTAAGACTTGAGATTGTTCGTGGAGATATTACCCTTGTTGGAAGGATATTTGGGTTTGAATTTTTCTTCAATTCTTGTGTGTACCTGCTTATTTCATATCTTTCTAGAACTTGTTTCAATTCTTACTCAAAGCTTTATGAACTAAAATTTTGTTAATATGATAGAGGCATTCTTTCTAAACCCTTTGACCCCAACACAGTCCCACAAACACTTATCCATTGCTAGCCCCCTTGAGCCATTATTTATGAGCACATGCACGCATCTTTATATGGTGTCAATAGTTTATATTACATTTTCTTCTAGTTATTCAAAAAAAAGTGTGTTATAAAATGAAAAAAGGAAGAAAAGAAAAGAAAGGAAAGGAAAAGAAAAAGTACAAGCAGTATCAAATATATATATATGTAAGCGTTATATTTATGTTGGAAAAAAATGATGGTGCGTCAATATTGTTTAACTGTTGACATCCACTTCATAATTGTAGTGCATATATTCATATTTTCTTTCTTTTTTCATCCATTTCATCTAGCCTTCCGTACATTACAACCCTGAAAAGTCCTTTTGAATTTTGAAATTATAGTTCTTGCAGTGGAGAAATAGGGCTGTAACAAGCTTATGGTAGAGAATGGATTAAGCAAATTTTATAGTGAAAAATATCCCCCAAACACAAGTGAGATGAGTGTAAACACTTTACCCTGAGTGAAATCTCTTTTGTTCAATCTCTTGGATTAACTTCTTTTAGTGTTTATTTTCTTAGCACTCTTTCAGTTTGCTTTGATTGATTTTTTAGAAAGTGATTTTTTCTAATTTCGTTTTATTGTTTTAAGCATGGTCGAATTTTTCTTTTATACTTGTGTCTCTTTTACTCTTATAAACTTTGTCAAGGAGTACAAAGGTCTAAGTGTGGGGGAATTTGATTGAGCCCAAGTTTAACATATAAATTGGTGACACTTTCATGGTTTTAATATACTTTTTGACTATTAATTCTTGATTTTATGCTTAAACTAATCCTTGAGTGTGTGCTTGCATTTTATGTAATTTGATAGTAAAAATTGTTACAAATTGACATTAATTGCATTATTAATTTTTCTAAGGACAGTTGGTACTGAAAATTGCTATTTTGATTGTAGGAGCCTCAAGGAAAAGGGAGCCAATGGGCTGAAATGGAGTCAACATGAGGACGCGAGCTACAGGATGTTCTCCGCGGCAAACCAAACCTGCGCCGCAATGAAACATGAAGGAAAAGTATGCTGCGGCGTAAATTAATTATTTTGCCACTGTGAAACTTACCTGTTGCCGCGGCGAACTGTCAGAAACCCGGACTAAATTTGAAAAATTTTCTCACTATTCGCCTCGACCCACATCCATCACTTAAAAACCTACCAAATTAGGTTATTAAAGAAGTCGGTCAACAATTATCAGGGAGACGAATACACCTCGGCCGACACACACAGACATCATCCATCTCTCACTCCCGACATTCATTTGTTTATTCCATTCATTTTTCATCCTCGCCGTCATCATCTGCTGTCGCCGCCATGGATATTCTCAGTATCTTTATAGTCGTGAGGGTTCCCGAAGTTATGCTTGGCTAGAACACCGATTCCTCTTGAAGATGTAGCGATGGCTTGAGTTCGATGGGCTTCAAAGGGGAGTTGTTTTACATTGTCAAATTTAACTACGTTGATGCATTTAACAAGGTTTTGATAAATGGAGTTCATTGATTAAAACCTTGGACTTAAAGAGTTCTTTATGGTTCATCAGTTGGTAACTTAGTGATTTTTGCTCCTGAAAAGATTTGTTTTGAACTATAATAGCTAAAGCTTGTTTTCAAAAGGATTTTATCAATTTGATCATTATTTGAGATTTTAATTTTGTTTCCCAAAATTCCAAAATAATACTTTTATATACGTTTTCTTTCAATTAGTCAATTTAGTAAAGTTTTTACCAATGATCCAAATCCCCCTTTTTATCAACTTAGCTTGCATTTTTGACAATTAGGCTAGCTTAGATCATTTGCGCTAGGTTCCGATTAAGTGAAACGACCTAAGGTTGCATCCTACACAACAATCCTTGGAATTAAATTTTTGATTCGGTTTCCAAGGGATTAACCTAAAGATCAAACATGCCGATCAAATAGATTGGGTCTTTTAGCAACAAGAGGAGGATAGTAAGGTATTGAAGTGGATAGTATAAGATTAAGGTCAAAAATCACTTAATGAAGGCAGGTAGGAGTTTCGTGATAGAGAGATGAATGAGGAAGATTAGAATGTGTTTTTGTGGGCAATTAAAAATCATGACATTTGTCATGACACCTTCCACTTAAATGATTTATGTAAAATAGCACTTAGTTGGTTAGTCCATTTGTCTCGAATTTCTAATCCAATTGTCTCCCAATTTTCAATAAAATAAGTCATTAAATCTTAATGTCACATATTACAAATTCTACTACCATTTGACATTTATTTCCATCACTATTCATCAATTGTTTTGCCACTTGGTATTTTTCCTAATCCTAAAATACCAAAATTTCATAAATTTTTTAAATTTAACCAAAAATTGTAATTCACTACTCGTACATTCCCACTCAATTTTTAAGACACAAAACCATAATTCGCATCATATTTACATTAAAACAACCATTTATACCTGAAAATGTCAATTGAGTGCATGAACAATTATTTTAATGTGTGCAATAATCAAATTCACATATTTGTATGCTGACATTATGTATGAGCATGAAATGCAATTTTCTAAATCTCTCTTTGATCTCACATGTACCAAATTTTAGGATTTTAATCCTTAGTATGGAACAGGATGTTACATTTTTCTACTCCTTAATAAATTTTGTCATCGAAATTCTTATCTATTTGATCAAACTGGTAGGGTTATGTTACCTCTTATGCTCCTTCATTTCCTATTTAACTTCATCACTCGAAAAATTTCTTCCACTTGACTATGGTCAATGAAATCACTCGATCTTCAAATTACTTATTCAGATTTCACACTATCTTAACTATTTCCTCAATTATTTCAGATTACTCACAATTTCACTTCAAGTATCAATAACAAATATATCTGGTCATAATGATATTTCCTAAATATATCCATATAACACTGTGTGAATCTGAAAAATCTTTTATTGGTAATACTAACTCATAAGTCAATGGTCCTAATCTCACAAAAATTTCATATGGACTAATTATATCGGGCTTAGCCCTTTCTTTTTCCTAATCTGAGCACAAATTGCCATGGTAATACGCTCAGAATTATTTCATCTTTCACTTGATATTTCACATCTATTTAGTGTTAATACACTTAACTCTTATGTCTATCTCACTACATTCCACACCTTCGGTGTTGATCCACCTAACTCATTTATCTTTCTTGATTCACTTAATTTCTATTACAGATCAATTTCACTTATCAACAACATCTCCTATCAATTCTGTCCTTCAACCATTTTTAGGCCTTATTCATCAAAATATAAAGGCGGATGGCTCTTTCTATTGTATAATGCGCCATACCATGTCGTACCGAATCAAATTCAAATCAGAACTATACGTTACTCTAATGTTCCTAGGAACTCTAAGCATACCTCCAACAGTTAGGACTGTTAGTAAATCAAACATTCAGTCAATTGTTTCTACATCCTTAGCAGTTAAATGTTGTTTATACGAATTCGTACTAGGATATATAGCTTAGGATGTTTTTCGAGTTGTCTCTAATAATCTCTTTGCTCAATCATCTTTATTGTGTACACGTGCTTCTTATTTCAATCACAATGTATCATTTTTCCTATTCAAATTCAAAATTCGGATTCAATTTTCAATTCTCAGTAAGATTCATAAATTTCGAACCCTCGATTTGGGCTTTGTTGATTCTTTCATGTGAAACTGATCTTAAATTTTAATGCAACTAATAACACTTCATTTTGCCCTATTCAACTCAACATTCTATACTCTTCATTGCACTAGATTTGGTAACCTTAATATTTAAATTTGTTCTACACCGTTATTGAATTTCTATTCAATACATCATATTACAATAATAGCCTTACTAAGAAATGCTCATTTGTACAATTACAATCTTCAAGTAACTTTATTCATTGTCTCAACCTTATATTCAGTTCTTTGAAACTCCATAATTACCTCAAACTTTAATGTTATGAATAATTCCAAAATTTTTCACTGTACATACAATGTCTCGAAGCTTTTAAGGCAGTTACTATTGCAGCAAGTTCTAAATCATAATCCGAATAATTTAACTCATGAGACTTTAGTTGTCTCTATGCATATGAAATCACTTTATTATGCTACATGAGATTTTGTCCTGATCTTTGGTATTAAACATCATTGTATACTACAAAATCTCCAAATTCAAACGATATAATTAACATCGGTGTTATAATTCCTCAAAATTCTCTTTACATTCATCAGTCATACAATTTACATGTTTTTCCTCAGTTATTTTTTTGTCAAAAGGCTAAGATTAGTAAAAATCTCTTATATATTTCTTGGAGTTTATCACTTCCTCATTACCTCTACTTTCTTTGGGTCTCCTAATATGCCATGTTCAGATACTATATGACCCAACATTTTATTTAATCAAGCTAAGATTCACCCTTATTAAACATTCGAATACATTCAATATATCATCTATGATCATAGCCACTGACTGATCCAACTTTGCTTGGATCGTCTTAATCTTTAATACCTTAATATTGTCGGGGCATTTGCTAACTCCGACAGATATAACCCAAAACTCCTTGTGCCCATGATTTATTCTCATAATTCTTTAAGTATCTAATTCCCCAATGAGGTAATATTATCTCAAGTTATTTTTGGTTTCCCAATTAACTTATTTTCTCGAATCATTTTCTCCATTCATTCGATTTCCTCTGATTTCTCATTGACTTATTCTAATGTCTACTCATTCATACTAGTTTCTCCACATACTTCAATTTATTTGTAATCTTTACTTCTAGGGTTGGTAACACATTCCTCAGATCTAATTTGTATCTCTTATACATATTTGCACGGAATATAGTGTGGGCCTCAGTTGCTTTAGCAATAGTAGTAGTATTATCTCCAATTTAAGTATCCAATAACATATTTGGATATGACCTATGCACTCTCAATAATGTATTAATTTTTCTCACAACAGAGTCTCATATCTATCTAACTCCAATATTCACTTTTGATTCATTACATATTCATTTATGATTTTTTCTTTCATTGATCATTCTTAAAAATAAACTATCTGGTTTGCTTAACCTAATTTGATAAAATTCTTCTTCGAAAGAAGATTTCTTGCTACTATCATCAATACCATTCATGTAATCCTTATAAATCAACTGTTTTCATCATTGCTTATCAGCCATTCTTAATACCACAAAGAGATCAATTTCAATTATTAATAATATCTCAATAAGATCAATTTAGGCCATAACTTATATGATCAGAACATCCTTTTTGATAAGGCTCAGTGAAGCATTAAGCAAATTATTTACTCTAATACCTTGGTATATACCATCAAAATAATTACATCTTATTTAGAGACGTATTTAGGATAATTCACCAATTAGTAGCTTACGCTAAGGATACCGTGATCTTATTTGATTGTAGACAACACTTTCCCTTTTGCACCAGTCGTCGAACGTAGGGATCATGCCATGATCGTATCCTTCTTCTTTTTCCTTGAATTCATCTTATATAGTAACATCATTAGCAATCTCAGTTCATTCCCAATTGATCACTATAAGTACTTTCACATCTTGCTCTAACCATTTTATACTTTGAACTATAGGGACTATGACTAGCAATTATTCAACAAGTCACAGATTGCTCCCTGATATGTGCTTAATTATTGATATTTTTAATTGTTTTCACTTAGTAATTATTGACATAAAAATGCTTAAGATACTCACTTTAATTAATATATGATTTTAGGTACAATTTGGGAGCAAAGAAATTAAAATGATTCGAAAGCATTAAATTTGGAATATTTTCTGAAGATCAATTTTTACTTGTCATCATGGATCAAAAAGAAGAAAATTAAAAGCATCTTAATGGTCCAATCATATACGGTGTTATACAAGAAATCAACGAGCACAGCAATAAAATATATACACAGTGGAATTAGCTGGAGTGGAAACGCATATCAACATGCGTTAAATCAGAAGAGAGGGATTTAAAGAGGGACTCATTTAATTGTCCCATCAATTAGAAGCCAAAGGTATCGTTTAAGGGAGACAAGCTATAATCAAGGAGGATCACGTCGTATACACGCATACGGGGAGGTTGCAATTTAAAATTAGAAGGGCAGCCCATCACGCAATAGAGGGAATTCAATTGCTAAGGAATCAACGCATAGCCACAAGGTTCTTAATAACAAGGCCCTTAGTAGGAGAGTAATTAAATCATGTGGGGCGTGAAAAACGCAACAGGTGGCAACGTATAAGAAGGGAGGAGCACGCAAAGCACAGGGACGTCCAGCGTTTGAGAGGCGCATAATAAATTAAGGGATCAGTAAAGTTTAAAATTGATTGAGATTAAAACAGTAGAACAATAGGTGGCATTTTAAGCAGGGGCAACGTGGCGTGAAACAACAAGAAAATCAAGTAGAAGAGGGAGGCGCAAACAAGGAAAAATCAGCGTGGAGTGCCGCCAGAGAGCATAGTTGTCGGCGCACAAAGCAAGCAATAAATAAAATAGTAGAGAGGAGCAACCGGACGTGGGTGTGAGGCGGCTTGTCTTGGCTTGCGCTGGTGCGGTTGAAGGCTTGCTGACTTTGGACACCAGCGTGAAATAGAGAAGGTGCACAACAGATGCGTGGACAAGGAATTAAGGAGTTCAAAGTTAATTCGTCAATATCAGCTACAGTGAGTGAGGAACAGAGAGAAACAAAACAGTGGCTGAATAGTAAGGAGCAAAGAAGGGGTTTTTTTGGTGGACTTTGGATGGGGCTGAAGTATTTTCTCGGGAAAGACCCATGAAGAGCTAAACATTTCGACGTCGGTTAGGAGGTAAAATCGACACCGATGACCCGGGTTAAGTATTTTTTTAATTAGTTTGCTATTTCTTTCTCTCGTTAGAAATTGATTATGTTATCCTATGTTAATTAATTTGGGTTTTGTGTATGGATAATCGGACTTTCGTTATTGTTCGGTTATTTATGTATGAACCTATTGGGTATTGTTGATTGATGATTTTAATGCGTTCATTGAATTGTTAATTTCAATCCCATTGCTAGAATTTCAATATAATCCGTAATTGTTGTGTTGAAATTCATGTGTAGCGACTAATGATTCGTAATCATTAGGGATAACATGACCTAGGTTAAATGACGCATCGTATGTGGTTGTTGCCTTGATTAATCGGTTTTCCTAATTCGTAATGCTACTGCCTAATTAAATCTAGAGATCGTATCCTAGGTTGTTAGGTGGTTAGATTTAATCAATGATCGTATCTTCATTAGACAAAACCTAAGGAAAAACTCAGGTTAATTTTTAACCCACAATGAATAGTTGCTATGAGAGGTTAAAGAACAACAATTAATGAAATATGCTTAATTAGGGTTTAGGCCGAGATTGAACCGAAGAATCGAGTCCTTACCAAATTCCCCACATTTTTCATTTTATTGCATGTTTTCTTTAATTAGTTTTTATTAGTTAGTTTTATTTTATTTTTTATTCCAAAAAATCCAAAACCCCCTATTAAGTGTAAACACCGGTTAATTTCATTTCATAGACTTTACACATACTCTCTATGGGATCAACCTAGACTCACCACTCTACAGTAGTAGTCTAGTTAATTAATTTTGATTAGTGTTACGACGCACGGTCAAATTTTGGCGTCGTTGCCGAGGGGGGTGTTGTTTTAGTTTTTGTTTGTGATTTAATTGGTGTTTTTTATATATTTGTTCGTGAGTGATTTCCTTTATGTTATTTTGTGATCTGTTTGTTTTTTTGTTGTTTTGTGTTTAGAAAAAAAAATTTAAAATTTTTTTATGGACGGAAGTAATTTCTTTTACAATTCATATTCTCAATCCTATAACAATGTTTGAACTGATCAACCTAACTTTTGTTATGGATGGAATAATCAGCAGAATTACTTCCATGATAGTTTGCAGGACGCACAACAATTCTTGTACAGAACAGAAGCTTCCTATCACAACTCCGGTCCATCTCTAGAAAAATTGATATTGCAATTGCAGGAGAATACTTTACAATTCCAGAAGGATGGAGGGCAATTTCCAGAAAACATTTGGCCCCAAAATCCGGAGAGCCAACTTAGTTTGGGTGCATCTTTAGAAGAAATTTTTAAAAAAGTTATTACTCTCAACTTGCAATTGTAGCAGGATCTTCAACAAATAAAAGCCAAGAGGAAATGATAGCAAGCCAACAGGGCACAGATTACCAATTGGGTCAAATGGTAGTAAGGGTTAATCGCTTAGAAGAGCAAAGCGAACAGGAACAGCCGTATCAACCCGAGATGTACCCGATTGAAGTCTGTGCGGAAAATTTGCAAAGTAATGAGGAGCTGGAGAATTTTGAGGTCAACCCTCACCGAATTGTTTGTGTCGAAGAAGTAGAGAAGGAGCTTGAAGCCGAAAAAGACATATCTTTTAGCTCAGAGGTAAGTACTGAGCCCGTAATTATTTTTGAGACTAAATCTTTACCTTTACATTACAGATTGGAGGAGTTAAATGATAAAGAAAAAGGTGAAGAGACGGTTGAAATATTTCTAGAATGTATGGACTTAGTCAGAATTGAGAGCCTGATGATAGGGAAGATGCTGAAGGAGGATGATAATCGACTAAGGCCCTATCCGGAACTACCCCACATAGAGGAGCCATATGTAATACATGAAGATCACAATTTTGTCACGTGAGGAGAAGAAGGAGTCGAGCCAGCGACCCTAAACAAAGGCGCTTCTTGGGAGGCAACCCAAGGGAAGTAAATTTCTTTTCCTTTATATTTTCGCAGTTTTTTTAATGCATGTGTGTTTTTGAATTTGTTTATTTTACTTGGTTTTACGTTTTCAATCAAAATGAGAGAAAGAATAAAACAAATTAAACGAACATTTTCTCATTTTCCATTGCTTCTGGGATTATATCATCATGATTAGAGTATGAATTGACTAGATAGTTTCATAACAACTTTAGCATGTACTTTTGCTCTTGTCATTAGTTAATAAACATTATCTTTGGAAGATTAGTGACTAATGGTAGACAAAGCCGGTGAGATTTTGAGCCATATTTGACTGGCACATCTATATCAATCTCATTGCTTCTTGATAATGTGTGACCTTCATAACATGTACATCTTGATTTTGCGTTGAATTTTTATTCGAGACCACATTTTATCACATGCATTAACGTGGATAAGATTAGGCATTCTTTATTTTTCATAAACTACATTAGCCAAATAACCTACCCTATTGACATGATTTTTCCCTTGATAAACCCTTTTGAGCTTATACCTTTCTTTTTGTATAAACCACATTTTATACTTTTTAACTTAACCAAATGTCCCACCCAGGTCATAAAGCTAGTGAAACATTTGTGATTGCTGAGTTTATGGATATACAAAATTCTAAGTGTGGGGGTGTATATATGTGAGGGATGGTTATAATCTTGGGATGTTATTTTTTGTCTTATGATTGAAATTCACATATTGATGTAGTTTATTTTAACTTTTTACAAGAAAAAAAGAAAAAAAAGGTAAAGAAAAGAAAATGAAAAAAAATGAAAAAAAGAAGAAAAGCAAAAAATAAAAGAAAAGAAATGTTTATACCAATGTTTAAAATTTGTTTATGATTTATGCATCTTCCTAGAGTTGTAATGGATGTGTTATTTGAGTATGTTGGATATGAGGTAGAGGTTGACTTGGAAGATTCACTCTTGGGATTCCATTGGTATAAATTGTATGAGTGATTCCTTCGGATTTGATATGCTTTATGTGGTTTGTGTGTGAGAGCTAAATGGGGTTATGAAATAGAAATGTTTCATTTGTCATAACTGACGGTACCCAGTTTTTAATTGAGTGTTACTTTTGTTTCACTAACTTTGATGGCTTTCATGCTACTTGACCCAAATATATCTCACCTCACCCTTTCCCACATTATAACCTTAAAAAGTCCTTTGATTCAAGATTTTGCATGTGAACATTAGTGGTGGAGAAATGAAATAATTTGCAAAATTATGGATTGTCAAGATCATGAATGGTGTTGAGTGTACCCCTTGATATATTTTAGTTAAACACAATTTTCGAGTCTACCATTAGATTGCTCAGTTTTTTTGAAGATATTGAATGTTGATTGATCATGAGTAAAAGCTTGGAATGTTGATTTCTTGCTATGATTTTTAAAAGTTATTCATCTTTGTTTATTATTATATTGTCTTAGAAAATTATAGAAATTGAGTTGATGTTTTGGGTCAATGAGCTTAATTTGGATGTTTTGCCCGAGGACGGTCAAAAGCTAAGTATGGGGGAAACTAATATGTGCTTAATTGTTGATACTTTTAATTATTTTCACTTAGTAATTATTGACATAAAAATGCTTAAGATACTCACTTTAATTCATATATGATTTTAGGTACAATTTGGGAGCAAAGAAATTAAAATGAGTCGAAAGCATTAAATTTGGAATATTTTCTGAAGATCAATTTTTACTTGTCATCATGGATCAAAAAGAAGAAAATTAAAAGCATCTTAATGGTCCAATCATATACGGTGTTATACAAGAAATCAACGAGCACAACAATAAATATATACACAGTGGAATTAGCTGGAGTGGAAACGCATATCAACATGCGTTAAATCAGAAGAGATGGATTTAAAGAGGGCCTCATTTAATTGTCCCATCAATTAGAAGCCAAAGGTATCGTTTAAGGGAGACAAGCTATAATCAAGGAGTATCACGTCGCATACACGCATATGGGGAGGTTGCAAATTAAAATTAGACGGGCAACCCATCACGTAATAGAAGGAATTCAATTGCTAAGGAATCAACGCATAGCCACAAGGTTCTTAATGATAAGGCCCCTAGTAGGAGAGCAATTAAATCATGTGGGGTGTGAAAAACGCAACAGGTGGCAACGTATAAGAAGGGAGGAGCACGCAAAGCACAGGGACGTCCAGCGTTTGAGAGGCGCAGAATAAATTAAGGGAGTAGCAAAGTTTAAAATTGCTTGAGACTAAAACAGTAGAACAACAGGTGGCATTTTAAACAGGGGAAACGTGGCGTGAAACAACAAGAAAATCAAGTATAACAGAGAGGCACAAACAACGAAAAATCAGAGTGGAGTACTGCCAGAGAGCACAGTTGTCGGCTCACAAAGCAAGCAATAAATAAAACAGCAGATAGGAGCAACCGGACGTGGGCGTGAGGCATTTTGTCTCGGCTTGCGCTGGTGCGGCTGAATGCTTGTTGACTCTGGACGCCGGCATGAAATAGAGAAGGCGCATAGCAAATGGGTGGAGAAGAAATTAAGGAGTTCAAAGTTAATTCGTCAATATCAGCTACAGTGAGCGAGGAATAGTGAGAAACAAAACAGTGGTTGAATAGTGAGGAGCAAAGAAGGGGTGTTTTTGGTGGACTTTGGATGGGGCTGAAGTATTTTCTCGGCAAAGACCCATGAAGAGCTAAACGTCTCGACGCCGGTTCAGAGGTAAAATCGACGCCGACGACCCGGGTTAAGTATTTTTTAATTAGTTTGTTGTTTCTTTCTCTCAATAGAAATTGATTATGTTATCCTATGTTAACTAATTTGGTTTTGTGTATGGATAATCGAACTTTCGTTATTTTTCGGTTTTTTATGTATGAACCTATTGGGCATTGTGGGTTGATGATTTTAATCCGTTCATTAAATTGTTAATTTCAATCCTATTGCTAGAATTTCAATATAATCCATAATTGTTTTGTTGAAATTCATTTGTAGCGACTAATGATTTGTAATTATTAGGAATAATATGACCTAGGTTAAATGACGCATCGTATGTAGTTGTTGCGTTGATTAATCAGTTTTCCTAATTCGTAATGCTACTGCCTAATTTAATCTAGAGATCGTATCCTAGGTTGTTAGGTGGTTAGGTTTAATCAATGATCGTATCTTCATTAGACAAAACCTAAGGGAAAACTTAGGTTAATTTTAAACCCACGATTAATAGTTGCTATAAGAGGTTAAAGAACAACAAATTAATGAAATATGCTTAATTAGGGTTTAGGCTGAGATTGAATTGAAAAACCAGGTCCTTACTAAATTCCCCATATTTTTCATTTTATTGCATGTTTTCTTTAATTAGTTTTGATTAGTTAGTTTTATTTTATTTTTCTTATTCCAAAAAATCCAAAACCCCCTATTAAGTGTAAACACCGGTTAATTTCATTTCATAGACTTTACACGCACTCTCTGTGGGATCAACCAAGACTCACCACTCTAGAGTAGTAGTCTAGTTAATTAATTTTGATTAGCTTTACGACGCGCGGTCACTCCCTATATCATCTCCACACATATAATACACATATGCTTAATATTTTCAAACATTATTAGATGTGCACTCACACAGACAAATCAACTTAACCTTGACAACTTTTTCATCTACCGTTATCATTGTCTCACCTTCCAATTTCCATTATTTCGTCATACCTACGTATGTTTACAATTAATTCGGAATCATAGATGCATAATCATTCTGAAATTTTGATTTCGATCCCCACTATCATATTCTTACACTGAGTCATAAACGCTTATCACGATAATCAAACAACCACTTTGGTTCTAGTTTCATCTTCTTAAGATCATAACCATTTCTGTTTTCATAACATTCTACTTGTACCCGTTAATCTCATCATTTCTACTTATATCCTTATTTTTCTCTAACAATCCATGACAATACATTCACATCTTTATCACATTTGAGAATATATCACCACAGTACAATATTGGTGTCATATTCAAAAATACATCCTCCAATAGAAATACGTTGAATCATTATCTGTCATATGTATCCATATACTATTTCTCATTTCTAATTATCAACAAACTTTTGTTTTCTCACATTCTAAAAAAACATCACTTTTCTCACTAATTCTATCAACACAAACTCTTAACACATGCTCATGTGTGTGACTCATACTTATTTGACTCAGACTAGGGATCAGTGGCTACTATCTGCTATGACATGACAAAAATGCATGTAACTTGACACATATTTCAAAAAACACCCACAGAAGATACTAATTCTGGGCTCTGATACCAAATTGTAGCACCTCGCCCTCGCAAGACACGTACCTGACATCTGAGTGATATCCAAGTATATACCCCGCAAGGTTGGCATGCTAGGACAATCAATAATCGAACTCATTACGAAAATTTTCAAATCAATGGACGCGTATGTGGAAATCAATAATCAAATTTTGGCTTGTTTTATTTGGAAACATTTTCAAACACAATGGTACTACCATTACACAACTCATCATAATTTCACTAGTCACTTGGGCCTAATTCAGATACAAAACATTTTAGTTATAATGCCTTCACATTACTAAAATCATTCATATACACATTGTACAGTATTTATGAGTACACAATTAGATATGTAAGTGTAAGTCGACTTGTACCTTGATAAGTCGACTTATGCTCGCACAGTTCTGATAAGTCGACTTGTCCACTAGTGTAAGTCAACTTATG
>JAOQMR010082106.1:0-15329 GCA_027563865.1 Erythroxylum pelleterianum
TTTAGCCTGCACAACCCATTTATGCAAGATACACATACATCACAATTTGTACAATCATAAGTGTTTAATATGCACATAACTGAAATGAAATATGTATCATGTATATTCATGACAATCTCAGGTATTTTACCAATAATTTCTTTACAAAATCATTCCCATGTCAAAACCCATCCAAGCATAATTTATACTTAGGTTTATGCCTTACTAAACCCATTAAAATCTCCATTCCTTTCTCATTGCCTCACTTCAGAAAGTGAAACTGATATAATTTGTTCTTACTCTCTTCTAGAAAAGTGTTCCTCTATGTCTTATGATTCCATTGACACCAAAATAACTCAATTTGGTTTAGTAATTGGGAAAATATGCCTTAAACATTTTCAGACTGTTCTTAAGGAAAACCAATGTACTATACCCAAATTCCATCTAGAAATAGAACATCTTAGAGACTGAATCAAAATTCCACTTCTTCATGTGATTTGTAGTCCTATTTCTCTAGTTTACTCCAAGTTAAAAATCATCTCATTTGGACTCCTACAGGTCCAATTATAATCAAAACATTGGAGTATGCTCAGTAAAACTAATCCCATTTGCATTGACCCAATAGACTCCCACACTTTCCTTTGACCAAACTCTTTCAATTCAACACCAATTAACACAAATTTTCATGGAGAGGTAGGAAAATGTGTTAGAAATCTATTGCTTCCAGAACCAAGTCATTTAGAGGTCCAGAGAAGGAGATATGGTCCAAAGAAGCAACCAAGTTTAAGACCTCAATCAAACTGAACCTACTTTGGCGCGATTTCCATAACTCTTGGTACAAATTTCGTATTTCTTTCGTTTTCGGACCATTTGAAAGAGGACATCGAGATCTACAACTGTCATGAAGACCTCAAAGTGAGATTCGACCTCTAAAATGGTCAAAATCGCGATATACTGTATTTGTCCCGAGAAGGTCTGTTAAACAGACATGCATATCCGTTTAACGGACATGAAACGGCCAAATTGCACTTTTTCACCCGAGAAAGTCCGTTTAACGGACACCCATGTCCGTTTAACAGACATATAACGGCCTAGGGATGTTTTTACACCCGAGAAGGTCCGTTAAACGGACCTAATGTCCGTTTAACGACATATGTCATCAAACACCCCCTCCAAAACCTCTTCCAAGGTTCCAACACCCATTCCATCATTATATATACCCATAATTTCTCAAATTTACCTCTTCTAGCATAAAACCATTTCATAACATCTCAAACATCAATTATAATTAAATCTTCAATTTGCAACTCACTTCATTCATCATACCTACTTACATCTTATTCTTCCCAACTTTGTATCCTTTTTTCCATAACCCATCTTATTCCTAAGTACCAAACCCTTTATACTCAAAAGTCAATATTTCAAGTTGATGAATACACACATATACACCTCAAATTTAGCTCCAAATCATGCATACCCAATTCATATTCCCTATTTGTTCATAAACACCCAAAATGGAACACAAGTATACACATTCCTCCACAACTTTTGCTATACTCAATTTCTTAGCTTCAAGGCAAGATTTGAGACTCTTTAAGACAAAATTTAAAATCAACATCTTCATAAGAAATGTAGCCAAAAGCCTCCAGTTTTATTCAAACCAAAAATCAACTTATTTGAACATTATAGAAGCAGTTATGGTTAATACATTGAAGTGTACTCAAGATCATGTTGATGCAAAATTTTCCAAATTTTCAAACTTTCCATCTTTACATCTCACTCAACTTATACCTTTTTATACCTAGATCATCACCTCTATTCCTTCTCTCATCATTCACTACTCAATTCAACTCAATAAATCACTCACAAACCAATCATGATCCATAATTTAGCATTAACCAAAAACAGAGCATAAGTAAATATCCATTCATAAGTAATTTCTACACTCATCCAATCACTCCTTTGAGAAACACTCAATTTCTAAACCTCTCTATACCCTTACATGAATTCTTTCTCATCCTACACATCCAAACATAAGACATGAACATGAATTTGCATCATCCAAGACACATACATAAACCTTACAAAATCAATTTATTAAAACTCATGTTACTCTTTAATCTAGCTTAAATTAACCATACCTATAACATTAAAAGAAAAACTTACTTGATTAAGCTACCCAATCTTCAAGCTCTTCAAGAAAATCACCAAAAACCCTAACTCTCCACACAAACCACGATCATCATCCTCCAAAGTGATAGAGATAGGTTTTTATGGTGGGAAATAAAGAGAGAGCAAAGAGACAAGGAAGCAAATAAGAGATAAGAGAGCTAAGTTGAGTGATGGAGGAGATTAGCACAAAATAGCATAAGGAATGAGGGAGCTACGAAAATGAGGGGACCAAATCACCTAAACAAGTCCAAAAGCTTTTGAAAAGAGAGAGCATCGTGTGTGAGGGTGGCAAAAATCTAGAATATGAACATAATTAATGGGGTAAAAGACATGGCTTGGTAAGTGACACTTGTCACTTGCCACATGTCCTAAGTTTAAGCATTTGACTATAATTCTCTTATTACATTAATCCATTCAAACCCCATTTCTAATGAATGAAACTTGTTAATAATTCCTAAAGCCATGTATCCAAAATTCAATGCTATTGACAGCAAATTCTACTACCATTGATCAATTGGTCTGCCACTTGGCATTTTCCTAATCCAAAAATTACCCCCAAAAATTTTCAGAAAATTTTCCTATAATTTTCCAAAAATTCTAAAACAACAACTGTACTTTCCAAACCAATTTTCAATACCAATAATCCACAATTCACAATCATACCAGGAACTGTCAAGAATGCATATACAATTATTTTCATATGCAAAAATATCACTATTCATATGTATGTGTATATCACAATATGCATGATCGTGTGAATGCACTTCTAAACTCTCAAGGATCACTCCTATTTACTATTTTAACCTCCCCGCTGGTAACGGAATGTTACAATTTTGGTCTTTAAAGGGGTCAAAAGTCCACACAAAAGTGACTGGTCAACAAGCTCATCCTGAACAGCATCATAACTTCTAAAAATAATATCTTTCTACTCCATTGTCCAAAAATTCCATACTTTATATCAACAGAAAGATAAAAAGATAGACTAATACTTTCATGAAGATCTTAAGAGCAATTTCTACCTCTGTAAGGGTCAAAATTTCAATCAAAGGGACTGTCCCAAAAATTCATCCTAAACAATATCAAGACTTCAATCGATCATAACTTCCAGCCCTGATATTGAAAAATGTCATACTTTATAGAGTTAGAAAGTTGGAAATATAAGCTACAACTTTCATTAAGACAACTTTGGCTAATTCCATTTAGATCAATACAGTATTTCCATTGAATCTCTGCGCACCATTCCTAGACCTAACCCAATTCCCTTCATATTCACCCACTACCATGTACCTTTCAGTACTTTTGAGTTCCACCTCAACCAATTCATCTCATACACCCTTTAAATCTTCAACATGCTCTACCAAAACAAATAACCAATTGCAAACTCAACAATGAAGAATATGCACATACACATTCCTCTTTCACAAAAGTCATACACAATCTCATACACTATCTATAAAGCAACACAATCCTACACAAAAGGAGAATACTTGAATTCTCATTCTCATTTCCAATCAAAATGAATGTTTATGCATAGCTTTAATTACATATCAACATGTCCATCATGAACGAAGCACAAGATAGAAAATACATGAGATGCTCAATGTTTGATATGCTTGTAAAGTTATCCAAAAGGCTAGTCACTAACTTAGTACAAAAGTATCCAATGTTTTGGAGTTTTCCGATGTCTTGCAAGGTTCAGCGCTCGTCTTGTTTTGCACCTGAGGAGGGAAAGTGAGGTGAGCAACTTGACTCCGTGGCTAATACGTTTATAGCCATCAGTAATGAGCCATACAACAAGCATAAATACACGTATATCAAGCAATCCAATTTATTCGCAAATTTATCACATAATTTATAATTAACCAACTTTATCACATCATGCATATCATGAAATCTTCTATCAATCATAACACTTTATTATGCATCATACTCAACAAAGTCATAATGAAATGCACAACAAATGGCTAGAGAGTTTCTGTGGAACAAAACGGTTTACACCGTGAACAAAACGAGTCCGATTGCTCAAGATCTCGTGGCCTCAAGCGGGCAGCCAAGAAAAGGCTATAGGTCAACATGCACGTGACTAACGAAATAGGTTTCTCTCTTGCCCAATCATAACAAATCTATGCTCAAATTAGTCAATCGTAAAATTACATTCTTATGCTTCTTTTATTTTATCAAATTCTCATATCTTCATACTTTTCATTTATTTCAAAGAAAATATATCCTATTTCATCATACATTTTCAAATATTCACCATAATTCAACATTTATGCAATTTAAACAAATACACACACATAGGGCATTTCCCATCACACAACAACTATAAAAAAATTATTACCTACCTAAATTGTTGGAAAATCCAAGCTCAAGATTGCCCTTCCTCTCTCTCTTGGGTATGGTTTCCTTGATTCCCTTCAATTAAACCAATTTCCATTTAATGAATACATTCAAAAGAAAGTTCATAAAATTCAAGAATCAAAGCAAAGCTAAAATTGAATTTAAACCTAACCTACCCATAGCCCATCTAGGCTAGAAAAACCAAAACCCTAACTTAGAAATCCCAAAATCAATTTGGGTTCATCTTTCTCTTCTTTCTTCCTTCATTTCCAACACAAACCCTAACCTCTATTTAATCCCTTTTTTGAATCTAGCATAAGAAAGATGAAAACTTACCTCCAACTAGTGGATTTCTCTTTTTTTTCTTCTTCTTTCTTCTTCCTCTCAAGCTTCATACGACTCTTTCTTCTTATCTTCTTCTTTTTCACGTTTTTCTCTTATTTTTGGCTATTCACGACAACTTCTCTTCTTTCCTTCTAATTCATTAATTTCTAACATACTCTTTAACCCATTCTTCCAAAATTACCCCTCCTTCACTTCGGCTTTCTAAGTTTTCCCTTATTTGTCTTATATGTCTCTACCCCTCCATTTAACAAGCCTACTACTACTTAATCTACCTTAATCCTGACCCTTCATTCTAATTTCAATTTCAACTTTCAATACCCCATTCTACCTTGCTAAGTTAAAGACTCAACTAAAAATAATAATAAAACAATTAAATCAAAAGAAAGAGTAAATAATAAAATAAATAAATAAATAAAAATTCGAAACCCAACACTTTCAGTGATTACTATATGAACAATTTAGTGAACCAACCAAAGCACAAAGGCTCAATCTCTGGTCATAGAGTAATTTATCTTGATCGTGCTACAGTAGATTAAAGACTATGGGATGATTATTTTGCTAAAAATCCAAGATATAATCCAGCAATGTTTCGCAGGCAATTTCAAATGAGTCGGAATTTATTCCTACGACTTGTTGATGCTGTTGAAGGTCATGACGACTAGTTTATGCAATGGAGAGATGGATGTGGTAAACTAGGATTGTCTAGTTTACAAAAAGTAACAACAACATTTCGAATGTTGGTGTATAGTGAATCAGCTGATTCAACTGATGAATACATTAAAATTGGAGAATCAACTGCAATTGAAAGTACAAAAAGTTTTTGTCGAGCCATTGCGGAGGTCTTTTGACAGATTTATCTAAGAGCATCGGATGCTAATGACGTGCAAGACTACTTAAAATTAATGAAGAATGTGGTTTTCTATGGATGTTAGGGAGCCTAGATTGCATGTAGTAGATATGGATAAATTGTCTAATGGCTTGGGCAGGACAATATAGTGGACATTGTGGATTTCCAACTATTCTTGAAGCTACATCTGATTATGATTTGTGGATATGGCATGCACATTTTCGTTTGCCAGGGTCAAATAATGGCATTAATGTGTTCGAGGCATCTCAATTGTTCGCAAACCTTGCCAAAGGTATAGCACCTTCTGCTCATTATGTTATTCAAGGAAAAGTGTATGGTACTGGATATTATTTAACCGATAATATTTATCCAAAATGGTCTACCTTGGTACAAACCATTCATCATCCCCAAGGCTCAAAAAAGAAGTTATTCACGAAGATACAAGAAGCATATAGGGAGGATGTCGAGTGTACATTTAGAGTTCTCCATTCACGATTTGCAATTATTAAAGGACCGACACGTTTTTTAAAAAAAATCCATATTACATGATATTATGTCAGCATACATTATAATGCACAATATAATCATTAAGGATGAACATGATACTCAAGCAACTATATAAGATTGGAGCGAAACGCAGCCCCTGAAATTAATATTAATAGAGATGATACAATTATATTTCAAGAATTTCTTCCTAGAAATAAGCAAATTAAAGATAAAAAAGCTCGTTATGAAGTTAGTAATGTATTGATTGAACATTTTTAGGAACGATATAGTAATTCAGATGATTAGAGGTAAAATGTGCAATAAAAATATTATATTTGTGTATGTTATTAATTTGTCTTTGTAATAATATTAATTATATTTGTTAAATAATATTAATTAATTAAGAATAATGATTTTATTTTAATTTTTATAAATAAATAAATAAATATCATTGTATAAATATAAATTAATTTAGTTAATAACTAAATTATTATGGTATATTCTTTAAAAATAATTTGGTGTAAAAATTTGGTGTAGAATAGTTGGAGTAACACCAAATTTGGTATAAAAAAGATTCTTGGAATATTCTCTTTTATACCAAATTTGGTGTAAATTTTAGTGGAATGGTTGGAGATGGCCTGAGTTGGTAAGGATTTTTTAGTTTGATGTAGCAATCATGGTCAATCCAAATACATGATGTTGTAATGAGAATGCCCTTGATGCCAATAAGTACAATTATATAGGTGGCGGTGGAGTTCTAAAATTACAAAGGGTATCCTGGTTATGATGAAAAGTCAAAAGATACTTATTTTGTACATTTTGAATGGTATAACAATAGTTACTATTTCAACAACTACATCTTCTTTGATAGATTATGATATCGCTATATTATGGCATATGAAACTGGGATATATGGATAAGAAATGAAGGATGTACATCAAAGTTAGACGTTTGTGATTATTGCATTTTTGGGAAGAAAAAAATAAATTAGCTTTAATTTAGTCACTCATAAACCAAAGGTACCTGTGATTACATCCAGTCGAATCTTTGAAAATCCACTCAAGTCCTTTCGAGATGTGGAGCTCAATACATGCTTACTTTAATTGATGACTACTCTCGGAGGTATGAGTCTACTTTTTCAAATATAAAAGTGATGCATTTGTTAAGTTTAAGCAATAAAAGGCTCTAATTGAAATAAAATTAAGAAAAGGATTAAAAGTCAGGATTGATAACGGTTTGAAATTTTATGTTGGATAATTTACTAAATTATGTAAAAGTCAACTCCTCGCTATAATGGTATTATTGAGAATATGAATAGAACACTTTTGAAGAAATGACATTACATGTCATCAAACTCCTATTTTTCCAATGATTTATGGGCTGAGGCATTATCTACAGCATGTTATTTGGTAAATCATTCTCATGACACATCTCTTGATTCAAAAACTTTTAAAGAAATATGGTTCAGTAAACCTACTAATTATTCTAATTTACATTTATTTGGTTATCCATTTATAGGATAGTAAATTGGACTCAAAATCTAAAAAAAGTGTACTTTTATTAGGTATAAATTGGTGTAAATGAATGTAAGTTATGTTCTTATCCAAATTTATAAATGATCATAATCATCAAGAAGGTTATATTTGATGAAATTTCTATGTTGCGGTTCGTTTCTTCGTTTAATACATATCAAGGGATTCATCGAAGAAAGTAGTGCTAGAGACTAGTCAATCATATTTTTCAACATAACCTCATCTTGAACTTTATCCAATCTAATTTTCTAGCTTTGAAAATGAAGCGGTAGAGGAAGATAAAATCCATCAGAAGATGATTCATACATCATAGCTAAGTAAAAACAAATAAAGGAAATTAGGAGAAAGCAATGATTTGTTAAGACCAATTTGGTGGCATATAACTTAGTAATGACACAAGAAACAAAAAAATACTGATGAGCCTTATATATACTTTAAATTATTTCTTATAATGGTTATGCTAAATGGTTGGTAGCTAAGCATAAGAAAAGTGAGTCCATCTAAAAATGATACTTAAAAGATAGCTAAAGTACCAATAAAGAAGAAGATCATTTGCTATAAATGGGTCTTTAAGAAAGTATTTAACCCTAACATTTTGTTATATGGGAAATGAGAGCCCTCTATACTTAAAACAACTATTGATAATTCCTTGATAGCCTCTTTATTTGGCCTCTTCTCTTCATCTTCCTTTATCTCTTCTTCCTTCTTCTTAAGAAGCTTCCTCTATATCTTCAACGTCTAGCTCCTCTTCACTCCATAATGTTATCATATTCACATGTTTCCTTAAATGTGGCTTTGTGTATCCAAATAAAACACCTAAATATTTAGTTTTATGAAAGTCAGCCTTAATTGAAGCAATAAAATTCATAAAGACATCCCCCTCTTGCTACTATTATTGCAAAAATATAGATGAAGCGTGATCATTCCATACAAAGTCATAATAACTACTCCACACTAGATTATAAATATTCCTATATGGGGTAGCTTGAGGCTAGTTCTCTATACAAATTAGATTCCCCCATATATTATGGTGCCTAACATTATTGAGTGGGGTAGTTACCCCACAAATCGAGCACATTATGGATATTAGTTGAGCTCTTAAGTATATGTAACTATGCATCTCGTGACAAGTGTCCAATATTGTCATAAGTGATGGCATATTATAGTCCCCCTAAAAATATTGTCCTCCCCATCCTTTCATTATGCTAATGTCTATAACAATGAATACCTAAATCCTATAAACAAGCCATAAACAAAAGATCAAGACAAAGAGCTTTAAGAATAAATAAATAAATAAAATGTAAAAATATGAGAGATAAAATAGTGGTTAGATTGATAGAAATAAGGTTTCCTAATATCTAATTTCTTGATAATAGTGCAAAAAACTTGATAGTGAATTTATTGTTTTATTTATAAGTACACAGTGTAGTTGTGACTAGTACTAAAAATATTGGTCAATCCTACAAGGACTTTGAGTACAATTAGTAACTTTCTTCTTATTATCTGATCACCAATCAAGGTGATATTGATAAATTATATTATAATCAAAGAAAGTAAACTAAGGTCAAGTTAACATAATCAAATAAACTAGAATGGAAAAAGAATGAAAAATCAACCAATAAATGATTAATACCTCGAATTCAAATCCTCCTTAAGACTTCTCATGTAATTATGATTTTACTAATTAATTTAATCTAACATTAATTAGAAAATTAAAATTTCTCAATTATGCTATTATCTTTTTCAATACTACTAACATATAATTCTAGGTAATTTTTGAAAAAAGAACATATAATCCTAGGTTGATTAATCGAAATCTCTTATTAATTTAAACCCATGGAATCGCATTAATTAATTTATAAATTTAACTATTATGTTTGACCCTAATCGAAATCTCTTATTAATTCAAACTCATAGAATCGCATTAATTAATTTATGAATTTTACTATTATGTTTGATCCTAATCCAAAGATTTATGTCAACCTATATCTAGGTTTGCATGTAACTCTTGTCAATTATGCTAGATCTATTCATGCAAAGGATTTCTTGATCTCCATTGCATGAAATCATATATTAATGAATATGCCAACAATATTAATTCAAGAATAAATAAGAACGCATAATTGAATCTCAATGAAACTAAATAATAAATTAAATTAAATTAAAGTCACTACAAGGTCTATCCTAATATTTATATAATATAGATACAAAAGAGAATTCAACCTATACTCATAGCGAACATCACATTAAAACTATAAAAGAAACTGAAAATCAAAGATGATATGATTGAATTCCCTAAAAATATCTAAAACTTTAACCTAGATTGATAAAAATCCACTCCAAAGGGCTGGCTTTAGTTGTTTCTCGTGCTTTATTTCATTTTAGGTTCTTATTATGTTTATTGAGCCTCCTCCATCTTCTGTCACTCAATCTTAGCTTTTAAAATTTGAAATTCAGATTCTAGGAGATACTCGGACATCAACATAAGCTTTTTAGTGGTTATGTTCTTTAAACAAATGAACAATACTTTTTAAAGTTAACACGTGCATAATCATGAGCTTATATCATCAACATGGCCTTCTTACTATACAACACAAGCACGTTCCTAGCAACACGGGTATGTTATACAGAAAATATGCAACACACCTCCAAACTCTCTAACACAATTATATACACAGTCATGCACTCTATAACTCAATTGAAATAGCTCCTAATTACTCTAAACTTATTTGAATTTGTTCCTTTTTTTCTCTGAATGATTGAATTAGACCTAGAAACAAAATATGGATAAATTAAGTACTAAAATTAATAAAAATATTTAGATAAAAAACTAAAATTTATTAAATATGAGACTGAAAATAGACTAAATCACTACTTATCACCTACCTTTCATAGCCTTAAGTATGAAGATTGACATAAGCATTTGGAGGAATTTCATATAGTATGCTTAAGTTTAAAGCTGCAAGGTGCATCTGAGGAGCGAATTAAGCTAAGTGCTTTCCCATTCTCGTTAGGTAGTAGAAATAAAGAATAGTTGTTTTATTTGCCTCCTAAGTCCATTACTACATGGAAAGATATAGTGAAATTATTCCTTGATAAATTCTTTCCTAGCTCAAAAGATTTCAGTATAAGAAATGAAATATATGGAATAAAACAAAACCATATTGAGAACTTTTATGAATAATGGGAAAGATTTAGGCAATTATATGTAAGATGCCATCGACATGGGATTTCTAAGCAACTCCTCATTCAATAATTTTATCAAGAATTTTTACCAATGAAAAGAAGGGTCATAGATGTAGCTAATGGATGTGCCATAATAATAAAACTCCTCAAACTGCTAGAGATTTAATCTCCACTATAGCTACTAATTCTCAAGAATTTGGCCTTAAACAACACTCATCTTTAAGAAGAGTAAATGAGGTAAATATTTCTAATCTTGAACAAAAAAATCTCTAATTTAATCTCTCTTATTCAACAGATGGCTATATGAAAGATGCAAGAAGTCAACACTTACGGGATTTGTGCCACTCCTAATCACACTATTAAAATGTGCCTAATGCTTTAGGCTAATACTCAATAGCATGCTAATATGGTTGGATGATTTCTAAGGCTACCACAAAGGAAATATGATCCTTAATCCAAAAATTATAACCCAGAATAAAGGGATCACCCTAATTTTAATTATAAAGCAAGGTCATCAAATCTCCAAAATTTTCAAAGTTAACTGATGAGTCCACCATAACAACCCATTAAATCCAAGTGTGTCTCTTGAAGGTATGGTTAAAGAACTCATTTCTAACTTATAGTAATATTAAAAAGAGACAAAATTAAGAATCAAAATTTTGAAAAATAAAATTAGTCAACTATCATCATGGATTAGTATATTGGAGAATCAAGGTAAGTTGCCTTCACAGACCATCATCAATCTAGAAAAAATGCAAATGTAATCACCCTGCAAAGTAAGAAAGAGTTAAAGGAAATTAGAGGAAGTCTAGGAATAAGCTGCAGTCACACCTTAGAGGAGGAGATAAAAAAAGAAGTGATAATTCCTCAACAATGATCCGATAACTCCAAAGTGGTTAATAACAAACAACTAAGAGCATTGGTGACTAAACATCTCTTCCCTGAAATATTTTTCAAATATAAGAAAGAGGAGAAGGAGAAGGAAATTATTAAGACTTTTCACAAGATAGCGGTAACATTCCTTTACTTTATGCAATAAAACTTATGCAAACTTTCTCAAATAATTATTCACTAATAAAGGTAAACTGAAAGGTAATGAAAAGGTAAGTATGGGAGAGAATATGTCAACTATTATCTAGAGGAAACCGGCCCTTAAGTACAAAGACATAGGTGCATTCACTATCTTATATACAATTCTCAATGTTGGAATTACGAAAGCTATATGTGATTTGAGTGCTTTAATTAATTTCATACCTTCCTTTATTCATGAATCTTTGAATATTGGTCCATTAGAAAAGAGACAAGTGTGGCCATCCAACTTACTGATAGATCTATTTTGTACCCCCATGGGAGTTTAGAGGATGTTTTAGTGCAAGTCAATGAATTGATTTTCCTTATTGACTTTTATGTGCTTGATATGAAATAAGATAATTCCCCTAACTCTACATTTGTTTTACTAAGGAGGCCATTTCTCAAGATACTAAAACAAATATTGATGTATACAGTAGTGCAATTCGATAAAGAAATCATTGATTTTTAATATTTATAATTCCATAAGATACCCTAGTGATATATCATTTGTCTTTGTTGTAGATGTTATTGATCCTTTATTGCAACGATAATTTATCATGGATGATGAGGACAATCTAAAGGTCACGCTTGGCAACAACCTCATACTAAAAGATTTGCAGAATTCAAAGAAAGATTTCATCATCCTCTTTGAGCTAGAATCATTTGAACCCACAAGGTATGAAGTTGCTAATGTTGAATTACCATAATCTCATGAAAAACTTCTTCCTTCAATATTATAAGCACCAAAATTGAAATTAAAACCCTGGTCATTTTAAGTGCATGTTTTTGGGAGAGAAAGAGTCCCTTTTGATGATAATCTCTAACAAACTCACAACTTTGGAGGAGGAAAAATTGATCCTTATGTTTAAAGAATTTAAGGAGGCCATCAGTTGGACTATAGTTGATATTAAAGAATTAAGTCCATTCACTTATATAAATAAAATATTAATGTAAGAAAGCTATAAACCTTCAAGAGAAGCTTAATGCATATTACATCCTCCTATGATGGAGGTTAAAGGAGATATTTGAACTTCTTATTGCAGGTATAATCTACCTAATCTCCGGTAGTAAATAGTTATGTCTTATTTATATTAAACAATTCAATGAAGTATTCATGGATTATTCCATAGTCAATAGTAATTCTTTTGATGAATGTTTGGATAATGTAACTAAAGTGCTTGAAAGATGTATAGACAAAAATCTCATTCTTAATTATGAAAAATATCACTCTGAGTGGATCAAGGCCTAATTTTAGGCTATATTATATGTAACATCCCATTACTTGTAGGAAGGTTAGAATAGTAAATATGAGTGAACAATGAGAGCTTAGAAATGCATTTGCATGCTCATGCATAATGTGTCATACACATACATATGAATAGTAAAAGTTTTGCACAAGAAAATAATTATACAAGCATTCGTTGACATTCCGTGCATAATTGTTTATAAATGTGATTGTTATTGAGAATTGAGGTTTGTTTGTATTGAAAATTTATTTGGAGAGTGTAATTGTTGATTTAGAATTTTTGGAGAATTTTAGGAAAATTTTAGAAAATTTGGGGTAATTTTTGGACTAGGAAAAATGCCAAGTGGCAAGACAAATGATAAATGGTAGTAGAAATTACTGTCCAATGGCAATGGAAATTATGATAAAAGATTTTATGATTTATTGACAAGTGCCATTGAAAAATTGGGAGACAATTAGAATAGAAATCGGATTTAAGCTATAAGAATTGGACATGTGGCACGCCAAACAATGTCTTAAGTCCACTAAGCATTTAATCCCCTTTTTATGTTGTTCTTCCACATTGCTTCTCACTTAAAGGCCATTGTTGTTTTATTTTGGTTTTCTCCATCATTTTTGTGGCTTCTCTTCTTCCTCTTCTTTATGAGTTTTAATCCTTCAAATCTCCATTCACCTTAAACCCAACCCTCTCATCTTACATGCTACTCTTCTAACTTGCTTTCTCTTTCATTCTCACCAAAAACCCAAGCCTTTCAACCTTAAGATGATGGTGATCATGGGTTATTAGTGAAGTTAGGGATTTTTTATTTTCTTGAAGAGTTTGAAGAATTGAAGCTAAACCAAGTTATGCCTTAAATGTCATGGTTATGGTTAAACTAAGCTAGAATGATTGGTAAATAGAGATTTGATGACTTGATTTTGCAAGGTTTATGTATGTGTCATGGGTGGTGAAAAATTTATGTACATGTCTTGTTTTTTGATATGTAGGATGAGTAATAATTCATGTAATGGTATAGAGATGTTTTAAGGTTAACTGGTCTTCAAAGTGGTGTTTGGATGAGTGTAGAAAACTGCTTACGAATGGGTATATATATACACTAAGTTTTTTATTAATAATCAATTATAGATCATGATTTGTTTGTGATTGATTTATTTAGTTGAATTAGATAAAGAATGATGAGGAAATGAAATGGGAGAGATAATCTAGGTATAAGATGATTTAGATATAATATATTGAAAGTTTGAAATTTGGAAAATGTTAGCAGAAAAATTTCCACTGATATGCTTCTGTGTTTTAGCCACAACTTATTCTGTAGTTATCCAAATGAGTTTATTCTTGATTTGGATTAAACTAGAGACATACGACTACCATTTTTATACAAACATCGAATTTAAATTCGACTTTTAAGAGTCTTAAATTTTGATATGAAAATGAGAACTGGATACAGCAAAATTTTGGATGAATGTATATGTTTGTGTTCTATTTTAAGTGTTTATGAACAAATAGGGAATATGAAGGGTATGGATGATTTTGAGCTAAACTTAAGGTATACATGAAGTAGTCATCAACTTGAAATGATGAATTTTGAATATGAAGTGTTGGATACTTAGGAATAAGATATTTATGGAAAAAGGATAGAAATTTTGAATGATGAGATGTAGTTGAATGTGATGAATCATTTGAGTAGATATTAGAAGATTTAATGAAACAAAGTTGGTGTTTGAATTGATATGAAGTAGTATTGCGCTAGAAGAGGTTGTTAAGTCAAAATGACTTTACGTATATTGAATTTTGATGACAAACCAAAAAAAAGAAAAGCAGACGAAATATACCCTTAACAAAAATCAGACAAAGCAAAAAACCAGACGGAAGACTTTGTACAAAAACCAGACGGAAGGCTTTGTACAAAAAGCAGACGAAAGCTAAGTAACAAAAGGCAGACGGAAGCAACGCATAAAAAACAGACGGAAGCAAAGAACAAAAAGCAGACGATAGCTTATGCGGAGCAGAAAACAGACAATACAAAAAGCAGACGGAAGCGAAAAGTAGACGGAAGCTAAAAGCAGAAGGAAGTATCAGTCTGTGGAAGTTATGAAGCGCAACTGCATAACCGTTTCTTTCAAG
>JAOQMR010082174.1:0-15313 GCA_027563865.1 Erythroxylum pelleterianum
TGTGTTTTTACGATATTTCCTAATACGCAAGTTCAACGAAAATAATAAGTTTGTTTTAAACGGGAACTAACAAAAAAAAGGTTGTCACAATTCAACCCCCCTTCTTGTTTATTTGAATATCATTGTATTAACGTGTGATTCACTTCAAAGAGAAGTGGAGCTGCTAAAAAATAAGAACCCACGACCATGAAAAAAGGCATGTTTTCCATGATCATGGGAAATATATGGAGAAAGTTTTTGTTAAGTTAACCCATGATCATTGGAAGCACAAGTATAATTCACATGATCTTGGTAATTTGAAGTAAAAGAGACACACGAGTTTCAAGTTCTTTTTTTAGGTTTTCGTGATTTTATAAGACATAGAATCCCAACAGCCTCTAAAAGGGTCGTGGAACTTGCTTCCTGGAGCTAAAAGATACATTGAGAGCCTAGAGATAAGGAGAGATTCAAGGTTTCATTCCTAATTAGGCAAAGAGCACCCTGTCATCCAAATTTTCCAGATTGGGCAAAGAAGAAGAGGAGCTGCCCCGTCCAGTCATATTTCAATCTCTTTCTCTTCTTACATATTTATCATGGATTATTTGATTGTTGGGGATGTTATGGATATTATGATGGACTTAAAAAAATTTAGGGTTTGTTGTTGAACTATTTGTGAGCCTTTGGTTATTGATTTAATGATATACATATTTATGTTATTTGTTGTGCTTAAACCTTGCAATAAATCGAAAGAGTGAGCTTAGTAATCTATGTTAATTGTGCAACAAGAGTTGACGATTAATAGATATATAAATAACAAGTTATTGATTTATTAGGAAGAGATTTCAATATATCAATACACTGCCTATAGGATAGTTTCATATCTAGTTGAATGTTTAGAAAATGGTTTGCACATCAAGAGATTCCAATGTTAATTCTAATTTATTTAACTAGTGAAATTTAGTTATACCTTGAGAGAGGGTAGCTAGAATTTTAGGAAATCATGAGCCAAGCATAAATTGAATCAATTAATCAGAGGGGAGCAAAAAGGGATAATGACAAGTCCTAATGTTTAATCTTGACTTTCTCCAAGTCTTAGTCTACGATTTTGGTTTGGGTTGCGTTGTTCCCTGTTACTTTTAGTTGGTCTTTATTTTACTTATTTTTTAAAATTTGATTGAAATGATTTCTTAAACAAAGAACAACCTGAATTAAGTGGTACCTAAGCACAATCCTCATGGGATCAATATTCATTTTCAACTACAAGTACCCATATACTTACGGTTTTGAGCGTAAGACTAGTAGTGTGTTTTGCATTCAACAAGTTTTTGGCACCGTTGCTGGGGATTGATTGTTTAACATCTTGTTTAGTTTGGATTACTTTGATTTAAGAGTTTTTGATACTTTTACTTATGTCTTTGCATGTGCATGAACACAAGGAACACGTGAAGGAATACTAAATTTCATGACGAAGAGTTAGTGGATATCACAAGGCATGTATGAAAATTGAGAAGAGCGAAGTGATAAGACATTATACAAAGAAATATGGCAGAAGAAGAAGAACAAGGAGGGGTCGAAAGGACATTGATGGACTTTATGAGACCAGGATTCAGTCCTCAAAGATTTGCGATGCCAGTGATTCAAGCTAACAATTTTGAGATCAAGTCGACACTCCTCAACATTCTTCATAGTAGTGTACAAGTTCTATGGGTTGTCCAATAAAGATCCCAATGCCCATCTCGCCATTTTTTTTGGAGATATGCGACACTTTCCGGTTTAATGGGATGTCTGACGATGCCGTGAGGTTGCAACTATTTTCTTTCACTTTGAGAAATTAGGCGAAGGTGTAGTACAATTTTCTCAACTCAAGGTAGATTACTACTTGGGAACAACTAGCCTAGGCATTTCTGTCCAAATACTTTCCATTGAACAGGACAACAAGGATCGTTAAAAAAATCACAAATTTTCAACGAAGCAATGGGGAGCCTTTATATGAAGCTTGGTAGAGATTTAAAGAACTACGGAGAAGTTATCCCCACCATAACCTTCCGAGGGAATTCCTCATGCAAACAGTCTACAATCGTGTAAATCAGAGAACAAGAGGGACATAGATGCAGCTATAGGAGGATCTTGATGAGGAAAACTATCGATGCAGCACATGGCTTTTGGAAGAGTTGGTGAGCAACAATTGTATGTGGTAAAGTGAGAGAAGTAGACAGGGGAAGAAGCAGCAAAAAGGTATGATCCCAATTGACTATATTATTGCTTTGTAGGCACAAACCATAACCCTCACCAAGCAGTTGAGCAACATGCAAGGAGCATCTTCATCTACAACCAAAGCTATGTAATCACAGTATGAGTTATGAGGGTAGGACAAACATTGCATAGCAGAATGTTTTTTGTTGGGAGCTAGTAGCACTAAACAGGTTAGTTACCTAGGCTAACCATAGCAAGGTAATAATCTGTACTCGAATACTTATAATCTGGGGTGAAATAACCACCCAAATTTTTCTTAAAGTATTAACAATGTAGGTCGCTAAGTAAAACCGCAAGGATGTCCAGAATTTTAGCAAGATCGACTTGGATCTTTAAAGAACAAAGTAGACAAGTTGATGGATGTTTTGGGGTCCAGAATGGAAAATTAAGAAAAGAACCAAAAGATAATTTTTTTGAGATAAAAGGAAAGTCAAAAGAGGATGGAGGCAAAGTTTGATCAGATACTAAAGAACCATGCCTAAGCCATCAACAATTTGGAGGTACAAGTAGGTCAACTTGCTAATGCTATTTGTTTTAGAAGTGCAGGTAGCTTACCAAGCAATACCGAGGCCAATCCAAGGGAATAATTGAAAGTTATCACACTTCGAAGTGGCAAGCAGATGGAGGAACCAAGTGTGAAAAAGGATAGCCAAGAAAAGGGAAAAGGCAAGGAGATTCAAGAAGAGAAAGAAGAAGAGAGGTCGAATGTGCCACCATCATGATACAAGCCCAAACTTCCATATCCACAAAGGGTGAGGCAACATCAGATGGACACTTAGTTTTCCAAGTTTCTGGAGAAACTGAAGAGGCTTCAAATCAACCTATCATTGGTGGAAGCTTTGGAGTGCATGCCCAAGTATGCAAAGTTTCTGCAGGACATACTGACACACAAACGTACTTGGGAGGACAATCACACAGTCACTTTGATAGAGAATTGTAGTTCGATTATCTCAAGAACGATGCTTTCAAAACTACAAGATCCAGGGAATTTTACGATTTTATGTGTTATTGGTGACTTTGATTTTTCTAAATGCTTATGTGATTTAGGTGCAAGCATTAACTTGATACCTTTGTCTGTTTTCAAGAAATTGGGATTAACATAGGTCAAGCCAACATCCATGCTGATTCAACTTGCAGATCAATCCATCAAGAGGTCATAAGGAGTTATAGAAGATGTGTTAGTACAAGTAGATAAATTTATTATTCCTGTTGCTTTTATGGGATTGGATTTTGAAGCTGATAAAAATTGTCCATTGATTTTGGGTAGGCCTTTATGAATACTAGTAGGGCATTAGTTGATATGCACAAGGGAAAACTTGTTTTGAGGATTGATGATGGGCAAGTTGAGTTTAATATGTCTAAATCTTTAAAGAAACCGAAGGATGGTAATGTATGTATGAAGATTGATGTTGTGGATGAATGTGTGAAGGAGATTGAAGAGGAAGTTAACAAAGTTACTGAAGTACACAAGGATGAGAGTGTGAGAGAAGAGGATTTATGTAAGGAAGTTGAGTTAGAGAAGTTAGAGAGAACAGATACACCTACGCCACCTTATTTCGTTAAGCCTCCAACTTTATAACTTAAACCGTTACCTTCTTATTTAAGATACACCTTTTTAGGTAGGAACCATACCCTACCCATCATTTTCTCGAACTAATTAGAATTGGACCAAGAAGAGAAAGTGGTGGAGACCATTAAGAAGAGGATGAGAGCTATGGGGTGGCAAATTTTTGATATTAGGCGGATTAGCCCCAATGTGGTGATGCATAGGATTAACCTATAAGAAGGTGTAAAACTGTGAGAAAGTGATAAAGAAGGTTAAATCCAAACATACAAGAGGTTGTGAAGATGTAAGGATTATTTATGCCATTTTAGATAGTTAGTGGGTGAGTCTGGTACAGTGTGTGCCTAAAAATGGATGCATGACAGTGATGTAAAATAAAAAAAAGGTGAAAAGATTTCCACTAGGACCATCATAGGTTGGAGAGTATGTATTGATTACCAGAAGCTCAATTTAGCCACTTTCCTTTACCTTTTATGGACCAAATGATTGAGAGGATGGTTTGCCATGCATTTTACTATTTTCTTAATGGATACTTAGGGTACAATCAGGTGGTTATATACCTAAAGGATTAAGAGAAGACTACTTTCACTTGTCCTTACGGGACTTTTGCTTATCATAGGATGCCATTCGGTTTATGTAATGCACCTGCCACATTCCAAAGGTGAATGGTGGTCATATTTGCGGACATGAATGAGAACTTCATGGAGGTATTTACGGATGATTTCTCTATCTTTGGAGGTACTTTTGATCAGTTTTTATTTAATTTAGACAAAGTACTTAAAAGATGTGAGTCTCATCTAGTCTTTAATTAGGAAAAGTACCACTTCATGGTTTAAAAGGGAATTGTATTGGGCAATAAGATCTTATGCAAGGGGATTCAGGTGGATCGAGCTAAGATCGAAGTCATTGAAAAGTTAACACCTCCCACCAACAATAAGGCCATTCAAGCCTTCCTTGGTCATGCAGGGTCCTACAGACAGTTCCTTAAGGATTTTTCTCTTATCGCTAGACCTTTAACTTATTTATTAGTTAAAGATGTTCCTTTTGTTTTTGATATTGCTCGTTTGAACGCTTTTAATAGGTTGAAGAAGGCACTTATATCAGTACCCATTCTGACATTGCCGAATTGGTCTCTTCCTTTCAAGATTATGTGTGATGCAAGTGATCATGTCATTGGTTGTGTCCTTGGTCAGCGGAAGGAAAGGAGGCTACACGCCATCTATTATGCAAATAAGACCTTAACTAGAGCACAACTAAATTACACAACTATGGAAAAGGAGTTTCTTGCTGTGACATTTGTATGTGAGAAATTTTGTTCTTATCTTTTAGGCTTACATGTCATTGTTTTTACAAATCATGTAACATTGGGATATCTTTTTTATGAAGAAGGATGCCAAGTTAGGCTTATCTGGTGGGTACTTCTGGTCCAAGAATTCAACATTGTGATTAAAGATAAGATGGGAGCAAAAAATTTTGTAGCTGACCACCTCTTGAGACTTGAAGGAGGGCACCATAAAGAAGAAGAGGAAATTGAGGAGAGCTTTCCTGATGAGGCTTCAATGATGGTAGATAATCCTTTTCTTTCTTGGTTTGCAGATATTGCAAACTACCTCTCAAAACATTATGGAGCTAACAAGACTGCAGCTCAGATCTTAGAGTGTAGATTCTATTGGCCAACCTTGTTCAAGGATGCTCGAGATTTTGTGCTAAAGTGTGAAAGGTTTCAAAGAATGAGTAACATATCGAAAAAGGATGAGTTGTTGCTTTCAAATTTCATGGAGGTGGAGATATTCAATGTGTGGGGATTGGACTTTTTGGGACCATTATCATCCTCTTCAACTAATACTTACATATTAGTTGGAGTTGATTATGTTTCCAGGTGGGTTGAGGTTGTTGCTACTCCAACTAATCGGCGGTTTAAAAGTTTATCAAAGAGATCTTTATAAGATTTGGGGTGCCTAGAGCGATTATAAGTGATGGAAGGAGTCATTTTTGCAACAAAATATTTGAGGCTCTTCTAAAAAGATACAATGTTCATCATAGAGTGGTGACTCCTTACCACCACCAAACTAGTGGTCAAGTGGAGGTGGCGAACAGAGAGCTAAAGAAGATTTTGGAGAAGGTAGTGAACACCTCAAGAAAGGATTCGGTATTGAAGCTAGATGACACCCTATGAGCTTATAGGACAGTTTTCAAGACACCCATAGGAACTACCCCATATAGACTTATGTATGGCAAGGCATGCCATTTACCTTTAGAGTTAGAGCATTGGGCCTATTGGACGTTAGGAAGCTAAACGTGGATTGGAAGCTTTCAGATGAGAAAAGATTGTTACAACTTGACGAATTAGAAGAATAGAGGTTTGACGCTTATGAAAATGCCAAGTTGTACAAGGAAAGGACAAAGAAGTGGCATGATGCTCACATCAAGAAGAAGAAGTTCCTCAAGTTCATCCAGAAAAAGAACATTGAAGTCCCCTCTCCTACGCCTTCACCACCTCAATCCCCATAAGCTTTCTTACCCTTCACTTTTTATATTGTTTTATTTACTTTGTTAGTTGTGTTATTTTTTTTGCTTAGTTGATGTTACGTTAGATGTTTTGATTTCATTTTGTGGTTTCCTTGACATATTAAGGATAATGTGATGTCCAAGTATGGGGAGGTGACATTTTCCTTGTCAATTGCATCATTTAAATTTGTTTTATTTACTATTTAGGATGCATGTTTTAGGTATATTAGATTGTTGTTTGATGTTGTGTTGTATTAAGAAATGGAACCATATTTGAATCATTTTTTATGTGTTTTGCCATAAGATTCTGTCATGCTAGTTGTAATAAGATTGAATGCATGCGTGAACTTGGATTAGGCTACTTGAGTAGAGAGTGAATCATGTTAAGTGATGAAAAGTAGTTGGTAGCATAAGCTTACTCAAATTGTGACACTTAAGCAATGAGGTAGTGTAGAGATGCATAATGAATTTTCATTTAAGTCAATGTGAGGATTGAGCTTTTATGACTCCATCTATACTCATCTTATTTCTTTGAGTGTGTGATGCCACTTTAGGTTACTACCTTTAAAACTTGCTTTGAATTAGTTTGAGTCTACTGGATGTATGCTTAATAGAAATGATTAAGGCCCTTTTTGTGATAACCCTTGGCTTAAATGACCTACCTTTGTTGTTATCCCTTGTTAGCCCCGTTGAGCCTTAACCCTTTTGTTTCTTGAAAACACCTCATATTTCAGAACCCAAAACCTCATTAGCCTACCCACTCACAAGCTTAGTAAAAGTATTATGCATATGCAGTGCACATGAGATCTACTTTCTATTTGTTACTTTGTTGTGACTGAGTGCCTAAACTGTCCCATATAGGGCTCATTAATAACTGTCCCTTATCTACTTTGGGGATACAGGGCTCATTAAACGTTGAGCCTGAGGCTCTGATTCACTTTTGAGCTCGAAACTCATTTTCACTCGTTGAGCTTTAAGCTCTGATCGGTGGCTATTCTAGTCACAACATCCATTATGTTTCATGCATTCATGAAATGAAATGCATTAGTCACATTTGCATGATCCACATTCACTCACATTCACATATCATCGGACCGTAGTCCGACATTCAACATTCATAACATCATCCAGTAGTCAATTAATACAGAATTCGAACAAAGCAAACAATAAAATAAGATCATCTCAGTCTACTCACTATACGCTCCAAAATATCATTTGCTTCCAATTCTGGATACGCCTGTATGCAGATGTTTAACCTTCACATCACAATTTATGCAATATACAATTCACACCCGTTACAAAACTCATTTATGCTTAAATAGTTATATGGGCTATATAAAATGCATGTTCAATGATAATCCCGGGTATATGTTCTAGAACACATTCTATGCTCATTCCCATTTTATAATTTATATATGTCTAATTGAACCTAAATTTTCACTTCATTTGCACATGATCATTCTAAATTCTCCATTCAATCTTTTACCCTTTACATGTGTCTAGTTTATTCATAAGCTTACACCTTAAGAACACTTAGTTACTCTCTATCATAATCAATTTCTCGTCATCTCTTTTATAACCTCATATGATCTTATAATATCCAAAATCTCGTTCAATAAGAATCCAATTAAAAATCCCACAATGCAAAATCACTAAAATTGATTCTAGAATACTTAAACCCAAGCATTTTCTAAACTCGATGAACTAAAATCCTTCCAAAAATACAAAAGATTCAAAATGATCTTACCTTGGTTCTTTACCAAATGAAAAGATCTTTGGCTCAAAGGGAAGCTCTCCTCTTCCTCTACATTTTTCCCTTCTTGAACAGCCCCAAATCTTTCTTGAAGACTAAGAAAAATTAAACCCTAGCTCATCTCTTTTCTTTTCTCTCAACCCACCAAACTCTCATTCTCTTTCTTTCTCATTTTCGTTATTCTCTTCTGCTTATGCTTCCATTCACATTTTTCTTCTTCATTTATAAGCAAGACAACACTTCTGCTTCCAATTATGCCCTTAATGATTGAGAATTGTCCCATTTGCCCTTCCATTTATGCCTTATGTCTTTTATACTTAAGTGTCTTTCCAACAGTACCTTTGAACATTCTAACATAACACTTTCTTCCAGAAAAATGTCTTTCATTGTCTTAAGTTTCTAATGACAGAAAAATCATTCAATTTAGTTCAGTAATTAAAAAGATATACTTCAAACATTTTCATACTACTCTTGTTCAAATCAGTATACCATACACAACTTCCATCCAGAATTTAAACATCTTAGAGACTGAATTAGATTCCAATTTCCGCGTGCCATTTGTAGCTTCATGCCTCGAGTTTACCAAAAATTAGAAACCATCTCATTTGAAGCTCTACTGATCCAGAAATCATCAAAATACTGAGATATGTTCAGTGGAATAACACCAGTTCATATTATTAATGAGCACACACATTGTTCCCGTCTCATGTTTTTCACTCAATCTTTCTCAATTCATTTCAAATGGATATGATTTTTGGAAGAGATATATAGAAATGTCTTACGAGTCTAATGGTTCAATAATCAAGTCATTTAAGTGTTTATAGAAGAAGTTATGGTCAAAAGAATCCAATCTGGTTTTGTCCTCAATCATATTGAATCTGTCGTAGGACAATTAGTATAACTTGCACTATAGATGTCTGATTGGAGTGTTCTTTAGATGGTTTGAAAGAGAACTTCAAGATCTACAATTTCATGAAGCCATCAAAGACAAATTCGATCATCTGGATGGTCAAAAATGGACCAGACGATAGTATACAGAAGGTCAAATATAGAAGAAGTAGAAGTCAAACACAGACCATATGACGTCATTACAAACCATATGACGTCATCACAAACCATACAAATTTACAGACGATATGATGTCATCACAGATCATATGACATCATCACATACCATATAACTTTACAGACGATATGATGTCATCATAGACCATACAACTTTACTGACGATACCACTTTACTCTTGAACATCTTCCTTTATAAGAGCCATAACTTTCACTACAGATATCAGAATAAAGTGTTATTTAGTTGGTTTGAAATAGGAATTTAAGATCTACAACTTTTATGAAGAACTTGAAGACAAATTCGATCATCTGAGGGGTCAAAAATAGGAACAGATGATATGGCATCATTTATAGACAAAGTGACATCATCAGACAATACAGGATTAGAAAAATTATCATAACTTTCAATACAAACATCGGATTAAGGTTTTCTTTGCATGGTTTGAAATAGAACTTCAAGATCTATAACTTTTATGAAGCCCTTGAAGACAAATTCTATCATCAACGGGGTCAAAAATGGGCCAAACAATAGTGCACATAAGGTCAAACATAGAAGAAGCAGAAGTCAAACATAGACGATATGACATCATCACAAACCATATGACGTCATCACAAATGACACGTAATCACAGATGACACATTATCGCAGATGATACACGTTATCACAGACAACACGTCATCACAGATGATACACTCTACACCCCTGAAAATCTCCATTTATACAAACCATAACTTTCTACTTAAATGTCCAAAATTCTCATTCTATATATTGTTGGAAAGATAACAGAAAGATATACAACTCTCAATAAGGAAACTTTGCCAAACTCTATCTAGATCAATCCCAAATTTTCCCTAAAGTCTGAAGACGAATTTTACATTCATCCACCAATGTACTGCACCCAATTCTAAACTTCATGAAATTTTGAGACTCTTAGAGACAATTAAAATTTGATGTCTTCATAAGAAATGTATCCATATATTTCTAGTTTAATCCAAACAAAGAATCATATCATTTGGATAACTAGAGAAAAAGTTATGGCTAACAGACCGAAGCATAGTTAGTGAACATTTTCCAGATCACTACCAATTTTGTTTCCAAATCTTTCCTTATCACAATTCATACCAAGATCACTCTTTCTACTCTCTCTACTTCTCATTTTCAATAAAATCACATTTAACATTAATTATACCTGGAAGTTGTCGATGAATGCATGTATCACTTTTTTTAATGTGCAAAGATTCAATATTTATGTGCATATCTGCTAACATTATGCATGAGCAAGAAAATGCATTTCCTTGATCTCTCTTTGACCTCACATATACTAAAATTTTGAGTCCCAACCCTTAGTATGAGAACGGGATGTTACAATTAGTTTTGGGTAAATAATTAATTTAGTATAAAATATGTGAACTTTTATTATTTGGTAATATATGTGTGTAGGGTATCATAAATATTTATAATAGATAATGGGTGAAAGTAGTGATGTAATAAATGTATCCGAAAAAGAACTTTTTTTGGTCAAATTGTGAATATGTTGTAGACTTGTAGGTTCCAGTCATTTATGCTTAGACTTATTAATGTCAATTAAAAATCGTAAAAGCAACGTATATATTTAAGAACGAAATATAGAATGGTGTATATAATATTATGGTTTGTTAGAAATGAAAAGAAGATTCAAAGCTTTAAAAAAAATGTCCAAAGAAGCTATATCCTTCAACTTGATCCTTATGTTATGAATATATCTTTCAACTTGATCATCATGTTATGAATATATGTGTATGAACAATTATATAAGATATGTCAACAATTTTCATTTCCAATAATCACAAAACATTCAACATATAAATGTTTTATGATTGTTGGAAATGAAAATTGTTGAAAATTATTGGAAATGGAATTGGAAATTGTTGAAAATTGTTGGAAATGGAATTAGAAATTATTGGAAATGGAATTGGAATTATGAATGTTTTGTTATTGTTGGAAATAGAAATTGTTGAAAATTGCTGGAAATGGAATTGGAAATTGTTAGAAATGGAATTGAAATTATGAATGTTTTGTGATTGTTGAAAATGAAAATTGTTGGAAATGGAATTGGAAATTGTTAAAAATTGTTGGAAATGGAATTGGAAATTGTCAAAAATTGTTGGAAATGGAAATGGAATTGGAATTATGAATGTTTTGTGATTGTTGGAAATGGAAATTGTTGAAAATTATTAGAAATAGAAATAGAATTATGAATGTTTTGTGATTGTTGAAAATAGAAATTGTTGGAAATTATTGATGTATGTTTTGTGTTATTATATATGTTGAATGTTTTGAATTGTTAGCTTTTGACTTATAATGAATTGTGTTCCATTAAATTGAATTGCGTGTGATGTAATCATACGGAATGCATATTGTGTACTGAAATTATGTGTTATTTATTTTTATGTGTATAGGTAAATGGAAGAAAATTCAAGTACTCCTGATCAATCCACTTTTGGAAGATACAATGATCCAGCTTGGCTTATGTTGCATTGGTTCCTGGTATGAGGAACCATACTATTTGTTTATTTTGTAACAATCATTTGAAAGGTGGAGGAATCACTCAATTAAAAAAACATTTAGCTGGGGTTAAAGAAGATGTGGAACCCTATAAAAAAGTAAGTCATGATGTGAAGTGGCAGATGAAAGTATAGCTTGATGAATGTCAATATGAGAGAGATAGAAGAGAAAGATTGAATTTTGAAATTAGTAGTGGAAGTTCGTTTTCTAGTTTCCGTGGCAATTTTCGAAATATTGAAGGTGTAAGTGGTAATGGTACTAGTACTGGTAGTGTTCCATCTCAGGCTCAAGAAGAAGTACCTGAATCTGATGTGAGGAAGAGAACAAGACAAGTGACTTGTTTCTTTTCACCATGAACAACTCTTGAGCTCAACCTTTAATTCGTAGTGCAATGCAATCAAGAGATGCGGCTCACAATGTCGATATGGTAGTAGTTAGATGGTGGTATGATACAGGTTTGTTATTCAATGCTTCTCAGTCTTATTATTATCAACCTATAATGGATGCAATAACCTCTTATGGTCCAGGATACAAAGGTCCTTCGATTGATGACTTAAGAGGTGAACTTTTAAGTTGTGTTGTTTCTAAAATTAGAAGTTATTTGGTTGAAAGAAGAGTGAATTGGGGTACTTATGGATGTTCAATCATATGTGATGGTTGGACAAATAGGTGACAAAAGCCTATTATAAATTTTTTGGTTTATTCTACAAATGACTCTATGTTTTTGAAATCTATTGATGCATCTGGCCTTACCAAAAATATTGAGACTTTGTTTGTGATATTTGATGAAGTTGTGAATGAAGTAGGGCTAGAAAACATTGATTAGTTTATTACTGACAATGATTCCACTTATAAAGCGACAAGAAAAAGGTTGCAGAATATGTATAATTTATTTTTTTGGACTCCTTATGTTTTACATTGCATTGACCTAATGCTGGAGATTATATGGGATCCTAGGTATTTTCCTGTTATTGATGAGACTATGCAGAAAGCTAACAAGGTGACAAAGTTCATTTATAATCGTGTGCATGGGTATTGAATTTGATGGGTATAATCGTGATAGGAATTTGTGTCGTCCTGTTGTGACAAGATTTTCTACAAATTTCTTATCACTTCAGTCTTTTGTTTCGATGAAGAAAGAGTTAAGACAAATGTTTATAATTAATAAGTGGATTGCATCTCAGCATGCTAAGTCTAATGCTAGAGTGGAGGTTTGTAATATTATACTTAAAGATAGAGAATTTTGGTTTCAATATCAATTTGTTATCCAAGTTTGTGAGCCTTTGGTAAGGGTGCTTCGCTTAGCTGATAATAAAGAAAAGCCAACAATGGGTTATATCTTTTATGCCATGGAGAGAGCGACGGAAGCAGTTAAGGCTAGTCTGAAACATAGGTCTTCTTTATACACATCATATCTTTCAATCATTAATGAGAGAAGGGAAAGACAACTTTCTTCTTCACTGTTTGCAGCTGGGGCATTTTTGAATCCTAGTGTCTATTTTAGACTGAATCTTACTAAGTAAGTTGAAGTTAATAAAGGAATGCTTTTAACTATTACAATAAGTGTTAGTATTGACTCGATGCAAGATCTTTTAAGCTCACAAATGGAGCTTTACAAGTCGTCTTATGGGGATTTTGAAATGTCAATTGCTATTCGACAAAGAGGAAAACTTTCTCTCAGGTATTAGTTATTTCCTTTTTCTTATTTGTTGAAAATTAATTATCACTTTATTTTGTTTATAACACTACTTTTGTTATCTTATGACTTACAGTTTTTTGGTGGGATCAATTTTGAAAATGGTGTTCCAAAATTGAAAAGATTTGCAATTCGGACTTTAAGTCAATGTGTGAGTGTAACAGGCTATGAACGAAACTGGAACACATTTGAATTTATCCACTCAAAGAAAAGGAATAGATTAAAGCATAAGAGATTGAATGACTTGGTTTTTGTTTGTTACAATTTAAAGCTTCGGGAAAGATATATTATTTTTATTGTTATCATTATTGATTTCGATATAATTTCTTATAATTTTCTAATAATTAATTACTATGAGTCTTAATAGCATAAGTAGTTCAACTGATTCAATTTTCATTGATAATATTAATCTTTTGGCGGATTGGGTTTCTGAAGGACCGAATTTGGTAGATGTCAATGACTTGGAAGATAATATTGGATGGAAAAGCATTGAAATGTGATTTGGTTCATTAAATTTGAATGATAATGATGATGAAGCTCCTCTCAATGATGAGGATTTTGTACCAAATAATAACTGGAGTCAGTGTAGTCATAGCGGGTATCCTCCCGTTGACGATTGAATTTCGTTTCAGGTTTTTATTTTTTCTTTTAATTTTACTTATATTTGAAGTTTATGTTAAATTCTATATATGTAATGTAACTGTAAATGTTTTTATTTCAAGTTTAACTTATAATTGATTGTTTCTTCGTTATGAACTCTTTTTATAAATTATTTAAGGATATTTATTCTTTTTTTTATTAAATGTTTTGATGTAATTATTATTTATTAAAATGATGAAATTGTATTATTGTAATATTTTAATACTTTCTATTGTTCCTATTTTTATATCTGTATAATGATGATTGTCTTTTATAAATTAATTATGGTTATTATTTATATGTGAAATATTTAAAATTTATTGTTATTTAATATTAATTATGATTATTATTTATTATTTTGATTTTTGGAAACAGAGTTGATGTAAACAGTAAACTAGTAAAGTATACATTACAATATACCAATGGATTATTTTGCAAATTTTACAAATTTTAGGAACTATTTCATAAATTTAAAAAATTATCCGAAATGGTACCTGGTATTGACCGGTATCGGTACAGTATCGTATCAGAACTCAATCCGTTGCCAAGTCCACTACAGTATTTCGCAACTTTGCATTCCACTATCCTTTCTTATCTAATTAATAGAGCAAGAAGTCATGTCTCATTCCCGATAAAAGATAACCCATTTCCTTTATATGTGTGCCGCCAACCTTTGAGTTGCCATTAAATGAAAGATTCAAACCCTCCTGTTAATTTGCTTCCTCACTAAAATTTTAGTCATCATAAAGAATGGTGTAAGGCATAAAGAACACAGAGAAAATTATAGTCTCTTGGGGATGTTACGGGAAGTAACAAGTTGCAAAGCAATTGCCCATTTCCAAAGCAATGCCGAATAATATCATCCATTTTTGTGGACGAGGTTCTTGAAAATAAGGTTAGAATTGAGAAAACGTCAAAGACGATTTGACCTGTACTGACTCGTCAGCGAATTATTAGCTCCGTGGTCAAACTCAGTATTCTATTAAAAAAATAACATAACGCCTAACGCCTAGTCATGAGTAAATGTATTACAAGTCAACTACATGGTTAGTTGGTCTGACTCACGGTCACGGATGCTTTAAAGACCCTAGACCAACTAACCATTTAAACGCTTTAAATTGCACAGTGGCGCACTGAACGAAGTCCGAGATTCAGTTGAGAGATGCGCTGGTCGCAGCAGTCATCAAGCCAATGAATGAGCAATTATACACATGCATAGGGATAAAAGATAAACAGAGTCCTAAATTTGTACCAAATTTCAGCCATTGCTTTTCTTGAAAACGCTTCGAAATAACACTTTTTGGCTCCACGTG
>JAOQMR010082343.1:0-15278 GCA_027563865.1 Erythroxylum pelleterianum
TCAAAATGTCCATAATGTCATGTATTACATTCAACATATACTAGGAAAATTTAATTCCTATTATTACATAATATAAATATTCAAAGTACCAAAGAAATATATAATATGGTACTAATTTACAAAATTATATTATGTATAAATCAATTATGAATTAAATAATCCATAATAATTGGGCCATAAATCTCTATTCAGTCAATATAACCTTTGAGGGCCCAAAGATTTCCAAAATTTAGCCCAAAATCTCATTTCTGGGCCAGGAAGCCCATGCTGGCGCGTGCCCGTGTACGCACGCGCCAGACATCATCTTCCTCCATACGCCTCTGTTCTGGTTTGTTTTGCATTTTTTTTAAAACTCTTCTTTCTCTGCCTACGATGCTCTGGATTTCTTTTCCATATCTTGGTTTGAGTCAACAAAATTGTAATCCACCATCATTTTCTACGGTGAGTATTATTCGACACAAAACCCATTGATTTTCTCACTCTAAACCATAACTTTCGTTTTCTTTCTCTTTATACCACAACATCCGAAGCCTTACCAAGAGCATCTATTGTTTTTGGTTTCTCTTTATACCAAAACCATTCCAACCTATTTGATCTCTCGATTCTCTCATACCCATAAGATTCGTTTTATTCCACCATTAAAACCGACAATCAATTTTTCGGATAGCATGGGCATAGAGGAACAAAACAGGAACAAAACATAAAAGAAGGCAGTATATAAGATTTCAGAATCGCAACAATTATTCTTATAAACATGAAGCAATTTGTTTTCGGTTCTTTCTCCCAACCGAAAACTATCCATAAGCAACCACATAACCCATAAGCATTATGAAGAGCAAATCTTGTTTTCGGTTTCTCTGTCAAACCGACACTTTAAGATATTTTCATAAACATAAATTATCAAAAGTTTCGTTGTCTATCTTCATTTATCTTCGGTGTTATACAACAATGGATAAGACAACATACATATTCGATTCAGTATCCATACACATGAATCATCAAATTCGGTTCAACAATCAGAATGTTATGAACATCCAAAAATCAAACCGAAAAACATCCGAACACAATCATACATAAATGATACACGGTAGAACAAAAAGAAATCATGTAATACCATACTCTAATACCAATTGTAAATCATTTATGGATCGAATGATTTTGCGTACCTGTATCCATGATTGCTTTTTGTTTAAATGTTAATTGATTTGAAAGAGTTTATTTCCTCTCGTCTTCTTCCTTTATTGTTTTCCTCAATGGTTTAGAAAAGTATGTATTCAATACGTTTCAATAAGTCGTTTCAACTTATATAGCATTCCCAATGGACATGTCCTTTGGTAAGTGGAAGAGAGAGGAAAAGGGTTCGTGACCCATTTGAGACCCAATAATTTAATACCCAATAACCATTATCTTGGGTGCTTTTCAAGGGACTCAATCTATAAATTACATGAGACATAAAATAGTCTAACATGGTTGTCCTAAAAACGAGCCTTAGTTAGGCCTACCTCAACTCTTATATATAAAATGGGCCCCGGGTTCGGTTATCCTAAAAAAGGATCTTAGGCTTGACCCAACTCTTATATATATAAAACAACGTCGTTTTTGACGTTTTTAAATTAAAAAATTAAAGTCAAGTCGAGTTACATCTGGCCCAGTATGGCTCAAGTCCGCTACCGAGAACCCAATCAAACCTCGGGCTAGCCCACACCCCAATAGCCGAAGTCGAGGCCTGAGCTCACCCTAGCTTATTTTCATCCCTATTATGAATTCTGCAAAAACAATTAAATAAATACTTCATTTATACATTAAATCTTATTGTTAAATTGTATTTATAAAACAATTTTATTGATATAATTTAATGATTAATACAAGTGAATGGAAACTTACAACTTATTTATTACGTAGAAAAATTTTAAGGAATTAACTGTTAATTTTTACATAGATTAAAGTTATTTTATAAAGAAATATTAACATTAAGAATTAATTTTATAATTTTAACTATTTATTTAAAATTGCTTACAAATCTTAACAATTAATTAATTAATTAATTTTATTGTATTAAAAATAATACATGACATCCAAGATAACACTATAGAATCTTAAAAGTAGGCTTTGCTATTATATTAATTATCAAAGTCCGTACTATATAAATATTACTACATTTATTTTATAAATTTATCCAACACCTAAGCTCTTGCGTACGTTTATTGTGGACCGATGATATTTGTTTACGAAGTCGTACTATTATTCTTCTCTCTTTTTTTTAATTTCTGTTAAAAAATAATGATAAAATGCACATAGTACAAACATTAGACTTAGACTAATTAATACCATTGTTTTAAAAATCAAACCAAACATTGAACCGGTTGAAGGAAAGGTTTAAGATTTAGAGGTTCAATCGGTAGTGAATTATTATAAAAACCGGTATATAATAAATAAGAAGTAAAACTTATAAGAATAAGTAAAAATAAAACATTTTATTGAAATAAAAATACACCAATATATATTATTATATAATGAATTAATAATAAATAAATATGATTCTAATATAAATATTAAAATAATAATAATAATTAAAATTATATTTTTGAAGGAGGTTGTGTCTTATCATCATCAAAAGTGATAAATTTTCAATAATAGCTTTATTTAAAAAAGATGTACGTTGGCTAGATAATATACTTTTGAAAAACAAGCTTTCAAAGTTAAAAGTGTACCGAGTTTGTTGCTTATTAATAAATAAACGCTAAAAGAATATAAAATTTCCTTGCGCAATCGACCACTTATGTAAGGGAAGACGTTGAAAGTTGAAGAAAAGTATGAGTTTACCACTAGAGGTTTGAACTTTGAAGGCCTTAGCAACAAGTGGAGAAAGAAAATGGTCATGTTTGGCAATCAGCTTATTGTATTAGCTATTAGCTGATACTTAATTCTATCAGCTAATTTGATTAGCGGATTGTATTAGATATTTTTCATTTGATGTTTGGTAAAATTATTTGTTTAGTATTAGCTGTTTATGAGTAAAATGACTTATGATGATATGACTTTAAACAAATTATAAAGGTATGAATATTATATATCTTAGTATTTCGTTGAATATTCTTATACGAATTTATATTTTAGATATTTAATTATACAAAAATTAAGTTTATAATTATAATAAAAAACATAGAACATAAAATGATGATGATGATAATAATGATGATAACGACAATAATAATAATAATAATAATAATAATAATAATAACAATAATAATAAAAATAATTCAACGTTAAATTGTCTATTAATATAAATGATGTAGATGGGTACATTATAGTAGTATTTTTCATATAGTATGTATGAATTTTATTATTTAATAAATAATAAATAATTTATGAGGATATGACTTAAAAAAAATTATAAGGTCACGATTAAATATTTAAATTTACAAAATTAAAATTTTGACATAAATTTACAAAATTAAAAATTTGACAATAATAAAAATAGAACAAAAATTAAATTTTACAAATATTTTTAGCCTATTATTGCATAAAGGGTAAATTTAACTTTTAACACTTAAAATGTTAGCTGATTGATGTAAAAGTGTTTTCACCAATAGATGTTTATGTTAAATAAATTGTTGAAAAAGCCACCCACTAAATATCTTTTATGGCTGTTTAAAAAGTCAAACACGTCATGGCTCAAACAAAGCGAATGTCACTTTCATCATGTTGGTAAATTGTTGGTAAATTGCCAACTTTGTCGAGACATTCGAGAGTCTCAAGCATGTCCGCACGTCAGAACATTAATTGCATCGCGATCTGTAATTGTTAATGACATACCACAGTCCCTTTGTTAATGCCAGAACTCATTAATTAATTCGAATATACACCAAATAAAAGAATATATACGTACACGTGTTTTATTCTAGATATGATTAAACAAAATTTTAAAATAAAAATATTAAAACATGACTATCATGGCCTGTCTAATATGATAATTGTTTTTAGAATGATTTATTATAAATATACACATAAAGTTGATTCCTTCATATCTTAAATAATCACAAAATTAAATTTGTTTTCCATGTGGGTTAAGAATGTCAATCATTTCAAATAATTAATTAATACTTAATAATTAAGTATAGGTTGTTTGCAATAATAGCATTCATTTAATTATAACTAATTAAAATCAAGTGGGAATGGATAACTTGCTGCACCAAGTCTCCCCTCCCTTATTATAAATTAGCCAATGTATAGAAGTTGACCATATCGATTTTGAAGGGATAGGAAATTGCTTCCGATGTAAGAAAAGCAGAAAAAAATTGTGGTGGATCCATTGAACAATGACCGGTGATGTGCATGTCCCAAGAATGTTAAGGTTATACGATTAAAAAATAATGTCATGAACTTCTGATACGCTCCAAAAAATGTGAACAACTCAAACCTCTGCCGTCATTCTGATGCGCTCTGAGAAATGTTAACAACTCAAACCTCTGCCGTCATTCTGATAAACTGGTCGGTTTTTATACATAGAGGTTATTAGATGAAATCGAATCAAACTACTGGCCGGTTTAAATTTTTTCCGATCGACCAGAGGGTCCAGTCCGTTTTTAAAACCTTGATTAATGCTATTTATATGAGGATTTAAATCATCTTTTAAACGTGAACCGTACTAATTAAATATCACTCAAACTAATAATTTATTATAATTATATTAAATTATTAATTTAAATCAAATTTAATTCATTTAGGTCAAATTTAAAAGTTGAGTTAGATATTAAATTGGTAACATTTAATTAGTCAACTTTATTTTTTTATCAAGTCTAAGAAATGGAAATTTTTGGAAATTTTCTTTAAGGTCTATCCCTTTTGGACTATTTCAAATTAGAAATTTGCTTTAAGGCCTATTCCTTTTAGACTATTTCAAATTTGATTGTTCTCTTCTTTAGGGCAAGTCCATTACGTAAAAGAAAATTAATGAACTAAAGAAATCTAAATCCAAAAATCCTTCTTTATTCAACGGGGACATCTCTGCTTTTCCTTTTCTCTTTGTACAATTTGACTTTTCTTATTAAAGAAAGACTAAGTGACATGAAGTTAGAGTTGTCCGACTTTATGGGAAAGGACAAAATTGTCCAACATTCTCCCCTTTAGACAACCATTAATTGCAGTTTTGACTCTAGTTTAAAACAATTTAAAAACTCGGTTAAGCCACGTTATTGAATTAGTCGGCTAGGTTTAAAAACAAAATAGATCCAAAGATAAATGAAAGTCCATCATTCCGTCCTGCAAAGCTTTCGATACCGAAAAGTATCAAATGCATATGTCATGTGCGACACAGATCTAATACAATCACGTATATCTAATACATCACTAACATGAATGGGAAAATAGAGTGTGACAAACTAGGATGATACCTTTATAATCTATATTATATCATCTTCGTTTGTTGGTCTCGATTTCTCCAACTTTATGCTAAATCGCATATGCTAAACTGCATTAGAGAAATCCTATTTTCTCTCACAAAATGCCAAACAACATAAAAAAAACTTGTTTCCTCCCACCAAATGTTAAACTGTATTAGAGAAAATCTTTTATGTTCTTCAACTGAATGCTAAATTGCACTAGAGAACCTTTATGGGATTAAAATAAAAATTTATATCCCCTTTGTCATGTCAAATTTATGGATATCCATACTAAACTGTATGTGTCTAAATGACATAGACACCAGGTCAATCTGTATATATTCCCAGTGACCTTTAAATGTTTAAGATCGACACAAATCTTAATACTTTCATACGTATTATGCAATGTATGCTAACACGTATTACTGAGGATAACCATTGATCATCTTTGTTGATGAACCATCATATTGTCATAATACATCAAAATGTACAAATGTACATAGAGTAAACATAACGATCTCCTAACTAATAATGTCTAAAGATGTCAAAAAACCCATACTGTATACTTGTGTCACAAACACAAGTGGGCGAAGTCCTTTAGTTAAAGGATCGACTTACAGTTCCCTAGTCTTTAAATGCTTTAAACCTTAATGTTACCTTTTTGTATCAACACTTTTATGACAAGATAATTGACCTTTAAATGCTAAGACCCTGTGATATTCTTTGTTGTTATTAAACAACACGACAAGAAGATTACCACAATACAACCAAATGGGTCTAGACATCGAATCAACCATAGACAACTTAGAAATCAAGTTTTTGAGCTAAGCCGTCTATGAAGCATCCACATAGAATGCACTCTACATGCATAGTTGAGGAAGTTACCCATGCCTTCTTGACACACTTCTACGACATTGTACCATCTGCAAACTTAAAACTATAACCTTAAGAGGACTTTCGATTATCCGGACACATAGTTAAAATCTGAATATGAATTCCCTACGAGGTTCAGTCTATTGACTGTGTTATATGTTAACATATAATCCTTAATTTGCTTTAGTATCTCAATACTCACTTGACTGCATTTCAATGATCTACACTTGGATTAACCAGATATTGACCAAACAACCAAATGGTGAATGCAATGTCCTACCTAGTACATAGCCAAGCATATATTAGGCTATCAACCGTACTAGTATATAAACAATCCTCATAACCTCTCTCTTTACTTTATTCTTTAGATATTGTGCTAAAGATTATCTCTCCCTATGAGAGATAGTTGCTACGACCGGTTTACTGTTAACCGTATTAAATCTTTGAGTATGCGTTTTATAAGAGGCCTGATGAGTGTTGAGATCTGTCCCGATGAATCTGAATACCTAGGATAGAAGATGCTACACCAAGGTCTGTCATGTTAAAGTTCTTGACCAAAAGTTGCTTAACCTCATACAACATAGTCAAGTAATTTGACGCGAGCAATATATCATCCACATGCAGTAATAAGAAGATAACTTTGTCCCCCTTAACCTCATAGTACAAGCATCTTTTTAACTTTATTTTCTATAAAGCCAAAAGAGGCTAAACCTTATCAAATGTAAGGTATCACTTTTAGGAGGTTTGATATAAACCATATATTGATCTGCATAGCTCGCAAACCATGTCATTTCCATCTGGATCCTGAAATCCTTCACCACTTCTTAAATGTCTTTACTCAGGAAAGCAGTCTTCACAGCTATCTGATGTAACTCTATATCATCATGAGCTACATTTGCCTTAATCACTCAAAATATACCCTATGAGGATACGAGAGAAAAGGTAAGATAAAGTAAACCTTTCTCTTTGAGTGAACCATTAGCCAACTGAGTGAGCCCATAAGCCGCTGAACTTTATCTTGAAATCCTTTAGGTCTTAAAACTTCATTTACAACTGACAAGTTTGCAGTACTGATGCAAATCACCTGGCTCTTAAACCTTACTATGCTTTATGACTTGCATCTCGTCATTCATCACATCCTACCACACATCTGCATTGGGTCCACAAACAGTTTCTGTAAAAGTAACTGGATCCGTAACACGTCTAATAGCATAGTCTTGTACACCTGATAGACTATGTAACCATATGGAATAGAAGGTTGTCTCACTCTAGTAGATTTACTTAACTGTATTAAATCTTGTACCCCCAAGAACCTCTGTGCGTACAGGTATGGATTCCTGTTCCCATACAGGCACTGTGCAGAGACCCAGATCTATCAGATCTAACTGTATGAGTAGCGGTTACATGATAATTGTAGTATCCACCCTGCTATTATCCGAAGGGTCAAAGGATCCACCATTATCATAGACATCGTATTCCAAAAAGTTAGTTATTTGTGATTCCACTATTCCGATCCTCCTCTACAGTAAAAGTTATAGCTTTAAAGTGGTCAGGATATCTTACTAAATAGCAATAAGTGAAATGAGCATGCAATCTTTCTTTATAAGGATTATACTACCTCAGTAGGGCAACCCCATACATTAACGTGTGTAAGGCTGAATTTTTAAACTTTTAGATAATTAGGTAGATTGGCCCTATTCTGCATCGACTACTTCATGTCCTTTAGGGTGTAATTATGCCTTTCGGCAACATACCATTTTGCTCAGAACTACTCGGTATAGTGAAACACCATGTTTTCCATGATATTCTTCTCTACGGTTAAATTTGACAATCTTGATGAATTTTTCCTATTGGTTCTCAACCTTCAATCTTTAAGTAAGAACATATAACTGTAATAGGAATAATCATCAACAAATGTCAAAATACATTTGGAATTGCATAATGCAACTGTATAAGGTCTACCGATATCTTTATCTATCAGACTCAATAAGTCAAAAACATTAGTTGACCTCAATATCCTTATTAGTCAACTTACCCCTGCATCAGTCAACACATGTTCCCAGATCATTGTAATCTAGAATTAAGAAATGCTTTCCTTGATCAATCTCCCAACTTAGTTCTGGAAATGTGACTTAAACTTTTATGCCACTTCAAGTATGACTTTTCATTCATCAATGTTCTTCATTTCATAACTTGTTTGGCAAGATACGAAGAAGCATATATCTAATTCAGGGTAAGATACATTCTATACAAATCATATGACAAGAAAGTTGTACCATTATGTTTTACATTAAACAACTATATAATAGAAGCATTAAATACAAAACATTAGTCCTCTTTGTCCAAAATAGATCAAAAGATCACATATAAAATGTGTCGTGTAAAACCCAAATGAACCTTACAAAAAGGTTCAGTACATACATTCCCTATAGATATTACTTCTACTTCTTCATTGCTATAAACCATCAGTCTTTCCTTCCCTTTATTTGGCTTTATCCTATATATGAACTTTTGCATTGTGGAAGTACCTTGATCATATGCTCCACTTAGCATATAGTTAGGAATGAATCTCTTAATGGTCATCCAATCCCAGGCTTTATAGGCGGCTTTATGAACTCTTAAGTTAATGGATGTAGGTGGAGATATCCTATCCGTCCGTATGACCATATCAACCTCAGTTATCTCTATAGCATTCAATACATCCTTCATCCACTTCTTTGTAATGAAACCGATCAGGGTTTTAATGGTCACATTGATTTTGTTGACTGAAAAGATGAAAGTAAAATGATAATGTTTAAATCAGCACAAACGTAGGATAACAGTGATACTTAAAGCCATTGAAAAGTATCTTTATTAAAAACACCTTTAGGCTCAATATATAATATATGCGACTAGACCTCAACATAAAAGCGATCAGAGTACAAACTATCAACTCTTATGACACTACCACCTTTGGGTGAATAGATCACTTGAGCAATAGCTTTCCTCCATCTAATGCCTTTATGAACATCTCAAAATATTATGTAAGGCCAACACCTTTGGCATAATAACTAAATATAATATTAGAGACATCCCCCAACATGCAAGGAGAACAATTCAAAATACTAACTTGAAAGGAAATTTTGGTGACTACATCTTCATCAGCACTCAAAAAGTCCACAAACACAAGGGATACATTTTTATATTATCCACACATTCTTTATGGGCATATGGCATGTGACAATGGCACATTAATAAATGCAAAAACTTGAATGCAGAGTCTAATTGTCACACACTAGTGCTAAAGACATTCTTTGAAAACTTCATTTGAGACTTATGTAAAAGAAAAATCTTAGTAGAGTGACTATCGTGCGTTATCGGATACTAAACCAACCATCGAAGACACGAGAACCTCATGTATCTCCCTTATGGCAAGTTCGTTGCACGAAAATTCACTAAAAATGGCTTCAAAATGTTTCAATTCCTTTTCTGAGTAACTATCATGCAATCCCGAATACTGAACATAAGACCGAAGACACAAAAACTTGAAGTATCTCCCTCATATGATGTCCAAAGCATAAAAATTCACTTCAAATCGGATTCAGAATATCATAATTCCTTTTTCTGGAGTTAAACTTTAATTTATTACTAACGTAATAAATCCAGAAAAAAGGAAAACTTATTTTATGATTTTTCGGATCCAAAAATTGAGCTAAAGCACCCAGGGGTACCCCTATGGGAAATCTAAAAATTTTGTGTATTTTTAGCAATCCATAAGGCTGACGTGGCACGGGGCCGCGTGTGGGCTTATACACACAAGACTCGACTGGCGCAAGCTCATTATGTGCTACCAACGCGCAGACGAGCGCCTATTGTACTACACGTGCAATGCACGAACCACCCACGTGTCGTCCATTCGACGTGCCACGTGTATAGACAGATGTGACGCATGTGCGACATGCACCCCTGTCCCACACTTGTAGGAGCAAGGGTCGTGGATCGTGCGTGCGGTGTAGGCGCGACATGCATTCGTCGCCCATTGGAGGGATATGTTGGCAAGCGGTGCACACTCTGATCGTACGCCGCTACCCGCGGTTACTGTAACAATGTCAGGCATGTGCACTTGCATGACATTTCCTCTCCCATCGACGCTAAAGATGATTTTTGGTGTCCCATAATGTCATTTTTTGCTCTTTTTGGCCCATTTTCAACCCGTTTTTCATAGCTAACCTTATGTATACCACTTTTACATAATTATATACGTAAAAAACTGAAAACGAATCAAAACTTGAGGAAATCCATATGAGATGAAAAACTAAAAAAACCTTTGTTTCCAACAATTCGATCACGTAACCGCTCTAATACCACATGTAATACGTAGTACAGACCTTATTACGTACTCAGGATCATACATGAAAGGATTAAAATTTGTGTCGATCTTAAGCATTTAAAGGTCATTGGACATATATACATATTGACTTTGTGTCTATGTCATTTCGACACATACAATTTAGTATAGATATCCATAAATTTGACATGACATAGGGGGATATAAGATTTTAGTCCCATAAAGATTCTCTAATGCAATTTAGCATTCAGTTAAATAACATAAAAGTTTCTCTAATGAAGTTAAGCATTTGGTGGGAGGAAACGAGTTTTCCCTAATGTTATTTAGTATTCCGTGAGAGAAAACATGATTCTCTAATGCAATTTAGCATATACAGTTTAGCATAAAGTTGGAGAAATCGAGACCTACAAATGAAAATGATATAATTTAGATCATAAAAGTATCATTCTAGTTTGTCAAACTCCATTTTCCCATTCATGTTAGTGAGGTATTAGATATATGTGATTGTATTGGATCTGTGTTATACATGACACATGCATTTGATACCTTTCGGTATTGAAAGCCTTGTAGGAAAGAATGATGGACTTTTGTTATCTTTGGATCAAATGTTTTGTTTCTAAACCTAATCGACTAATTCAGTTGCGTGGCTTAACCAAGTTTTAAAATTGTTTTAAACTACTAGAGTAAAAACTACAATTAATGCTCGTCCAAAGGGGAGAATGTTGGATAATTTTGTCCTTTCCCATAAAGTTGAACAACTATTAATTGCATTTTTTATTTTTTCAATAAATTATCGGTTATATAATTTGGTCCATATAAAGCTAATAAAGTGACCCAATAAATGATTTAAATCGATGGGTCAAATTCAAAGTGAAAAATAGATCCCAATTAGTGTGGATCAGATCCATATTGGCCTTGTGATGAGGATGCCCGATATGAGAATTATATATAAAGGATAGGGTCTCCTGCAGTTGCTCAGATTAATTGTAAGCATAAGGATTCTCTGACTCGTTAAGATAGCTTGCGTTTTGAGAAAACTATATAAAGACCTAAATCTCATGTCGGGAAACACTTTCCATAAAGGTCTTGGGAGATTCGTGATCGTTTGGAGCTCGAAAATGACATTGGAATAAAAAATGGAACCAAAATCAGGTATTTCATATTACCTTCGTTTTTAATCCTTTCATGTATGATCCTGGGTACGTAATAAGGTTTGTATTACGTATTACAGTTAGACCATAAAATTCAATGATATAGCCTAAAATTCAAAATAAATCATCAATAACAATATAATCATTAATATTGTGACCGACCTTGATGTTCAATATTGTGCTAGAATTGTGTAGCAGATTAATCTACAAGAAACAATAGAAAAGAAAACACCATCAACAATAAAGAACGATGAAACAACAACTCAGTAAAAATTTCGTCGAAATGCGAACTTTGAAAAAGCAAGTCTAGTAGTATGCAAACTTACTCTTAACTAATAGTGACACCCTTTCCGAATGAACAGTAAGGAATGAGAATGAGTTATTAAATTTTATTTATACAGTGAGTTTATGACCTTCAAGCATATGATCCTAAGCCAGCTCCTTCCACAGGACATTAGTTTCTTGGATTTTGGAGGAGAAAGAGAAAAGGTTCTTCTCTATTGATAAAAACATGCCTTCCATAAGACACTAGTTTATGGGATTTTGGAGGAGAAAGAGAACGCGTTCTTCTCCATTGATAAAAACCAAAGATTAATGTTTCAGAGTACATAGATATGGTGATTGAAGGTTTGTACAGGTGGAGTCAACAGTATTGTTTGCTAAGTGAGTTTCTGGAACTACTTCTATAGCACCCCACTCCCACAAGACTTGAACTCAACATCGAAGGTGATATCGGAGTCCGTGCCTGCGAAAGTGGCGTGCTAAAGCACTCAAACATTCAAAAGTCGGTATACCAAAAATTTCATTTTTTTAACACTATAAGCATAAGCATAAATCATTTACCAACCACTTCCATCAATTAACACATTACAATCAAGCAAATTTTAATAGCCAATTGGGCCCACTATAATTACAAAAAACCATTTCATAGAAATTATGGAATACACAAGTTGTACAAAATAATCAAATACAGAATGCAGACGCAACTGATCTCGACCTCTTCCTTCACTCACATGCAGTAGATATACTCCTGTTTGCCTGGCGAGGTATTCTTCAGAATCCTGAAAAATATTTGCAAATTTTGAGTGAGTTTGCAAACTCAGTGAGTGACCATCATCGATAGCTCACCCAGTCACATAACACTTATTTCACATTCATAACATTTCATATTTCACTTCCTATTTCACACTTCACATTTAATACAATTTGATCACTCATAGTATACATATGCAGTGCACATGAGATCCATTTTCCGTTTGTTGTTTTATTATGACCGAGGGCCTAAGCTATCCCATAAAGGGCTCATTAAGCGTTAAACGCGTCTTAGGGGTAGGAGAGCCCTCTGGGTATACACTACTTCCCTTCGAGCTCGAGGCTCTTTTTCAAACGTTGAGCTTGTAGCTCTGATCGGTGGTTACTCTGGTCACAACTACTATTATGTGTCATTCATTTATGCAATGAAATGCATCAATCCCATGCATCCACTTTTTCATGTTATTGGACCGTAGTCCGGCATTCAACAGTATAATTGCAAACCATTTCTCATGTATATACAATGTGCAATCAAAAGACATTCTTTTTCATCTGACTGTGGTCCGGCACTTATCACTCATATGATGCACACACGGCACACATTTATCAATCGCGTTAAATACACGTAGTTCACCCAATTCACATTCAAGTAACACTTCAATATCCAAATCAGTATCACAATCGTCGGACCTCCTGTCAGGAACCCAATACAATCAATTACTTTCAGAGATCAGTTTATACTAAAGGAAACAAAATATAACAAAGAATGAAGTGAGACCATCTCGTTCTACTCACAGTACGCTCCAATAAGCTATTGCCTGGATGGTCAGGCAATGTCCGATAGGCGTCCGATCTGCTCCTCTAAAAATATACAAAACACATTCGCAATTATCACATCTTTGCACAAATTCAGAAGTGGTTCCTTTATGCACATCAATATAGGGAATATATGCAAAATGCATATTTGATGACAATTCCGGGGTACTCTATTGCGATCCTTATCAAAAATCATTCAGAAATCAGAGCCCTCATTAATACCATGGATAATTACAATTGGATCGAAACAAAACCATGTCCACCATTTCATAGCTTCATTGACTATTTCAGGGTTTTCCTCTAATACGCACATGGGTCAACTTCCATACTAAATCAGATAAGGTAAATGACCAAATTCAACAACACTTCCTCTTGTAAAGTTGTTCTCCCATTTCTTAGCTTTCTCATGACACCAAAATCATTTAATTTAGATCAGTATACCAAGAGATATACTCAAAATATCTTAGACAATTCTTAAGTTCCACCAGAATTCTTACCTCAACTTCCAACCAAAATATAAAAATCGTAGAGACCGAATTAAAGCTCCATTTCTTCATAAAAGTTGTAGATCTATGTCTCTAGTGTACAAAAAAATTAAAATCACCCAATTTGAATAAGTATAGAGAAAGTTATGGTCAAAATACGAAAGCATGTCGGAGCTGTCAAAGGGGACCTTCGCTGTGGCGAGGAGAAAAATGAACTCGCGACGTACAGCTCAAAAATTAGTTTTTCTGCAACGTTCACCGGGACGAGCTCAACGGTGAGTCACACGTCGTGACGTACAAAGAGGAATGAGTCGCAACGAGAACAAAAATGGACGCCGCGACGTACGATCACTAAAACTCGTCTTCCTCACTTTTTTTTCCAGATTCTCACTTTCTCACCCTACTGTCATGTTTCTGAAACTCAATCTAACATCAATTAACTCCAATAACTTGCAATCAATCCTCTAACTCATTCGAAACACAACTCAAACATCAAACTTATACTCAGGCACTAAAATAAACGATGTATGCATATGCGGTGACAACAACTCGTCATCAACATGATTTACAAAACTCAGTAAAGCTCAAGACATAACTTACTTGATTCGGCTATGAATTTCAGCAAGGGAAAACAGATCAAAAACACCGAGAGTCTCACAATTGATATTCGGATGCTAAGTGTTTCTTCACCGAGAAAGACACTTACAATGCATCAACCCTTATTGGCTCCCGTCTCCGAAAACCCGATCCCAACCGAAAAATAGAAACGGAAACGAAACAAACAGAATCGAAAGTCAAAATTCTGAATCGAATTCAAATCTAACTGAATCGAATACAAAGCGAACGAAATCATCAAACTGAAACAAACACCGACATCCGTAGCAAACACGAAGCATAAGAATCTGATCGCGTTGGAGACCCTAAGACATTTCAAATCCGGTATAATTTTTTTCTCATCTTATTCATCTTAAAACCATTCTCATACTAATCAAAACCATATCGTTTTCCTTTTCTAGGAAACTATTCCTCATGCAAATCTCAATTCACTTCATTCTTCTTCATCATTTTCTTATACATTCATGTAAATTTTCAAACTCATTTTTAAACCCTTTTTACCGAAATTTCGGCAGCATAATGGCTGTATTTTGACAGCCCAAAAATTTCTGCAAAGGTAAATTACACTTCTAATACATATCCCAAGCAACACAAGGCA
>JAOQMR010082365.1:0-15275 GCA_027563865.1 Erythroxylum pelleterianum
AATTCTAAAGTAATCCAATTCAATCCACAATTCTTCAAATTTCAACTCAATTCACACCTTGCACTTAATGTATAAAGTTGAAGTACATAAGAAAAAATGTTAAAACTTTAAACACTTTCATGACTGTTTGGTTCAGCTTTTGGAGGATGAATAAGCACTTTTTTCTACCGCAAAAGTTGTTTTTAAAAAAACTGAGTATTTGGCTGTAAAATTCAAAAGCACTTTTTCCATAGAAATGGCTTTTTTGGAAGCTGAAATATAGTTTTTTGAGAAGCTTAGATTTGGAAAGGTAGAATTTTCAGATCAATTAATGAACTTATTTTTTAGTTCCTTTTACCTTTTATGTTTTACACATAATTCCTACAATACCCACAAACACATATTCACGTTTATTTTGAGATTTATATAATATTATTTGACTTTTTTTATATGTTTTAATATTTATTTGACTTATATTATAATCCATATAAAAGATTTGGTTAGATATATTTTTATTTATGTTTTATATGGTTTAAAATTATATAGTAATTAATATATTGTGCTTTGCATATTGTTTAATATATTTTAAATAATATTTATATGCATAAATAATTTTTATTACAAAATAAAATATAGTTCAAATTAAAGTGTTTTTTATTCTTATGTTACCAAACAGTATATTGTATGAAGCTCTTTCAAAAAAGTTCTTTTTTAAATGACAGTCAAACAGTCAACTGACTTCTTAGAAAAGCTCTTTCTAGAAAAACTCTACTAACAAAAACTCTACTAATAAAAGCTCTACTGATATAAGCTCATCCAAACAGGCACTTCATGCCCCTTGTCAGAACACTAAATTTAAATAACATAAAGCATTTAGAAGTTTGTTTGAGAAGTCACCTAACCTTTTTACACAAGAGCAAATATCTTGTTATGAATTCTCTCGGTTACTCAACTAGGTCATTATCTCAAATGGCTACTAGCACCACTTTTTAACTTTGTTCTTTTTATTAGTACCAAGCCAGTAGAGTGAAGTCATTTATATTCATTTATTCATATACTAATATTTTTTTCTTTTTATTTAAAGATGTGTGTGTGTATGTGTGCACGTGTGCGTGTGCACGTACGTGCGTGTTTATGTGTGAGGTAATGAAAATGATTCAAAAAATTCATATTTAACTCAAAGTGTCTATAAATTATACACAAAGTATCATAATCCAAATCAATTATCCATTCTCAAAATTAACGAACTAAATTGAAATCAATTTAATAATCAAAACTCATAACTATTTGCTAAAATAAATCAAATCACAATCACAACCAAACTTATAATGAATCATCTTGATCAACATCAACTGTAAAAAGTTCCCAAGTTCGTCATTATTAAGGTAATTATAAAAAAATTAACAAGCTTGACTACTATTTCCTTCTCCCACACATAAGTTGTACATTGTCCTTAATATACAAAACATTCAAGAACAATGACAAACATGAAAAATAATAGAGGGATAAGAATAATTGGTGTTCTCCTGATAGAAAAAGATTTCCAATCTAGTCTAATATCATTATCTTTCATCCAATTCTAATGAAATCTTTTCTACTCTAAAGTAAAGGGTGATGTTGCCTTCGTAACCCATGAAACTCCATCAAATCTCAAGTACAAAATTAGGACAATTAAACTAAAATTATAAAAATAACAAAACTATTAATGAAAATCTTACGAGCTAACTCATTCAAAACAAAAACACCTAATTGTTAGGTTACCTCCTAACTTGCACTTCTTTATGACTCTTATAGTTGGACTTCTCAACAAGTCCTTTAACGTGGATCTATAATCAGTAACTTGCTTACACCTGTTTTCCCAAATAAAGGATTTTTAACCTGCAAATTGGCCACATGATGCAAAATAATCAAATTACGAAAGCCAAGTGCATCCACTGAAGTCATTTTTAGTGAAAAATTGTGAATATGATAAGGAATAATAAAACCCCCTATATCTTCAATTGACTCCAATAGTTTGTCCTTGTAGGAAGTTGGAGCCCTTCGTACTTAAGATAACTATAGATAATTCCTTGATAGTCTCCTTATTTGGCTCATCCTCATCCTCTGTCTCCTCTTCTTGAATAGTTGGTACCTCCCTGTCTTCAACCTTTAGCTCCTCTTCATTCCATAAAGTTAGTAGTTACATATCCCCTTAAATTTGGCTTGGTTCATATGAATAAAACACCTAGCTTATTAAATCTATAGAGAGCAGCCTCTTGTAAAGCAATGTCTTTCACGAGGACATCTACAAGATGTTAATATTCCTCTTGCTACTATTGTTATAGAAATCCAGACGAATCATAATCGTTCCATGCGAAGTCATAATAATTCCTCTATTTCACTGCCTTGTATGGAAATCTGAAAAGTTGTGTTATCAATATGATTATGGATAGCTAAATCTATATTAGTATGTTATTATTGCATTGTTTTGTATAACTTTTACCTTGTTGAATTCAATATATTATAGCTTTGTGATATTTTTTGTGCTCATACTTAATTTGAATCGAGATATTGAATCAAGATAGTTATGTTAAGTTACTCAACAGGAGTTAGAACCTTAATAGATTTATAAATATTAGGTTAATAAGCAATTGAAGAGAGATCCTACTTGTGAGTTAATTATCCTTGGAATTGCTTCAAATCTAATTGAGTAGTTAGGAACAATTTTTAGAAATTGAGAGATCGAAACTCAACCTTTTTCTATCTCAATTAGGATTACTTAATTAGATCACAAGAAAGGGTAATCAAAACCTTTGAATATCTAGGATCAAGCATAGTTGAATTCATAAGGTGAAAGGAAGACAAAAGAAGGATAGAATAATCCCTTACTTTCCACCATTAAGTAACTTCAATTTCATTATTATCTTTTTTGTTCAATCATCAAGTTTTTCTATTTTACATTAATTTTTAGTTAATCCACTCTTTTACACACTGAAAAGTGTAATTTAAATTTTTAGGTGACTATATTCAACCCTCTTGAGAATGATATCAGATGTAGTATATATGACTCGTATAGTTATGATATAACATAGAAATAGCAAATAAGTTTTTGATGTCGCTGTTAGGGATTATGCAATTTTAGCATCTTATCCAATTTGAATTCTTTTGTTGCAAGGAGTTTGATACTTTTTTCTTGTGAGATTGCAAGTGAATGAACACAAGATTCATAAGGAGTTTGAGTAACGTAAATGATACACAAGCTTATGACATCACCAAGTAAAAGAGGCCTTTTTTCACATCCAGAAAAATATTTTTTAGGCAATATAATAGAAACTAAAGAACAAAAACACCTGTATGGAGATGGAAGAAATATACAGGCATAACAGAACACCAATAGCTTGTCAATATATCACAAAGATATATCAATAGTATTATATTTGTGATAGAGAAAATAATTGAAGGTAAAATTTAATATCCTATATTAAAAATGAAAAAACAAAGAGCAAATCTTAATGATAGAGAAACACTAATTCCTAAAAATACAAGAAATTAACATACTTAGGAGAAAATATAGTAAATTATATTCTAAGTTATTAACTATTCTAAGTTTGTCAAGTCAAATATTATCATATTCTATAAGTTGTAGAAATGATTGAATATGATTTTGTCAAACAACTAGATAAACCTTTAAACTACTAACTCAAACATTTTTAGTAATTTTTGAATTTAATTAACCTTACTGATTTTTTAATAAAAAATTTTCTTTTATAGGAATGGTAAATGTAGTAATCTAACGCTACCAACTTAATTATAAACAACCATCCCAATACATCCAACTGTTTAAGGTATTATTTAATTATCAACTAATAATAATAATTATTCAATTATCACAACATGTTTAATAAAATCATACGAATTTTTATAATAAAAGAAACTATTTGTATAGTCTTTGAATTGAGTAACTTAAATTATTTGATTTAGTTATATTATCACTAAATTTATGTGAACCACTACGAGAACACAAATACAACAATTATTACATTACTTTTGGCAAAGTATAATGAAAATTACAATTAAAAAAATAAATTATTTATTAAAGTTTAATTATATTTTTATAAATAATAAGTAATCTAAAAATAAAAATGAGAAACACAAATAAACACAATATCATTGAATATTAATGTTCTGATTTAAAATGCAAATATAATGTCCACGTTACTGGCAAATTACAAATTAATTATAATATAGTCAAATATTTAATAAGCTAAAAATACATAGAAAATAAAAAGTTTTACCTTTAAATTATCATTGAGAACTCGGGACAGAGAATTGTGGAAAGTTTTTGCTGCTAATTTTTGAGTTAGATTCATATGTTGATGAAAATAAAAAAATATAAATGTAAGAAATACACCTAAATGCTTCAGAGATATTTATAAATATGACATCTTAAGATCAACTATATTAACTTTTAATTTTGGAAGCCAAATAACTTCCTTTATTAGCTGAAAGTTAATGTATACTTTGCTCGACTGACAACTATTAAATATAATTCAGTACCTTCGAAATGAATAAATGCAAATAGATTGAAGGTGGCCTGGGCGGGCCGGCACTGGTTGTGGTAATATGTTAAGCAAATTAAGGTGTCGAATGAGACAGATAATCGGATTATATAGGCCTTCTTTATGATATTTGCAATTTTCATTTAAGTACAGGTCAATCTGCAGACTTGTGCTAATTAAGGTTGCGAGTGCTCTCGTGAAAGAACGGTTCAAGATTTGTAGAAAACAACTAATTAATGCAGACTTGTCCCATATTTCTATGGCTTTAGGTTTGTTTCATTGCCATAATTTAATTACACGTGACTTTTTCAAATATTTGATAAAGTCGGTCCGTTCTCTCATGGTGGAGTGATAAAAGCTTCATTACTTCATTTATTAAATAAAAAAGAATTGGTCAATAACATACGTAAGTTGCCTCCCCTTCTTATGGCACTAGCTAGTCCAGAAAGATAAGATCATTTCAACAGAAGTTTAATTAAACAACATAGTGAGGCATGTATACGTCGTTGTGGAAGCATTCAATCATGTCGTAACTCGATCGGGAAGTTGTTGAAGCATAAAGAAATATTTCTTGTAATAAAAACTGTACATAAAAGCTACTATTCAGTAGTCGTCCACATTCTGTTGAGCTTAATTAGTCTTAGTTCATGTTTAATGTATTTTCCAACTCCTTTCTCAAGCATATCAATTGGGAGAATTGTAGATTAATCCTGCTGACTTAATATTCGTCAGTTTGAACAGTGATTTATTAAAAACTTTAAATATGATTTTAATTCAATTCTAAATATGTTCGGATAAATTTATAGATGCTCGACTCATAATGGGTTTCGTCTACAAACTTGGTATAAAGTATTGATTTATAAGTTATGGTTTAGGCCGAGACTTTTACCGGTCAAGTATTGTCCCTGAGAGTGAGTCTTTTAGTAAACCCTATTCTTTCATGGGGCATACGGGAGTCGAACTCAAGACCTCAGAGTTTTGGTGACATCTTGTGCCACACTTCTTACCACTTGAGCTATACTAAAGGGCTCACCCTCAGGGATAATACATGACCGGTGAAGGTCTCGGCCCAAACCAAAAAAAGATGCCACCAAAATTTTGAAGTCTTGAGTTGGACTCCCGTATACTCTATGAAAAGATATGATTTACTAAAAAGTTCACCATCAGGTACTAAAAAGTTCACCATCAGGGACAATACCTGACCGGTTACAGCGTCAGTCAAACCAAGTTGCACTTCCCAATGTTGTATTGATCCATTCAAATAGCAACCATAGACTGAAAAGATTTTGATGTCTTGTCATAATGACGAACCTTTGGAGAATGACGACCGCAGGCCGCTGCATGCAAATTTTTAAAAATATTACTAACAGTTGACTTAGAAAAAAGCTACTCGCATTATTCCTATAAGTACTCTCATTCTCATCAACCTTTTCAGCACGTCCTTGGAGTGGAGACCACGAAGATGACTCCCTTCAACCACATTTACTACTTGATATTTCTTTGGCAATTGCTGCTGGTAGGGAGAAGCCATGCGATGTTTGAAAATGTTGACCTCGAAACTTATATTATCCAATTGGACCATTCCCAGAAACCCTCTTCCTTCTCAATGCATGAGGCATGGCACAGGTCCATTCTTAGATCCTTATCACAGCCTGTTGATGACCAAGAAATGCTACTCTACTCCTATAACCAAGCATTGCACGGTTTTAGTGCCAGGCTCACAAAATCTCAGCTATCCGAGATTGAGAAATCTCCAGCGCATATTGCCACATACGAGGAGTCTTTTGGCAAGCATCATACCACGCACAGCACCAAGTTTCTAGGACTGAATCACCGGTATGGCCTATGGCCTACAGCTAACTACGGTGATGGGGTGATTATAGGCGTCATCGACACTGGAATTTGGCCAGAAAGTGAAAGCTTTAACGACAAGGGTATGTCCCCAGTTCCGAAGAAATGGAAGGGCACATGTGAAAATGGCACAGCATTTAGCCCTTCTCACTGCAACAGGAAGCTGATCGGAGCTCGGTCTTTTAGTAAAGGGCTGCGAGCTGCTGGCCTGAAAATTTTCCCACCAGAAGAGGACTACGATTCGGCAAGAGACTTTGAAGGCCATGGCACCCACACGTCATCTACAGCTGCAGGTAACCTTGTGCTTGGAGCAAACTGTTTAGGACAGGCACGGGGCACAGCGAGAGGCGTGGCACCACGAGCACATGTTGCCATATATAAGGCTTTATTTAAATCTGATGAGCATAGTCCTGTGGCCAAAACCGACGTGCTTGCTGCCATTGACCAAGCAATCGCTGATGGGGTTGACATCTTGTCAATATCTCTTGGTTATCATCAGACACCATACTACAAAGACCTTATTGCCATTGGAGCTCTTTCAGCTGTCGAGAAGGGGATATTTGTTTCATGTTCCGCCGGAAATAATGGAGAATATGGCTATGGCACTGTATCTAACGGGGCAGCTTGGATAACAACTGTTGGTGCTGCCAAACTTGATCGAATATTCGTCGCTACAATGACACTAGATACAGGGTTTTCTGTTGAAGTCCCGTCTTACTTCTTCGAGAACATTAGAATAACTGACACGCTATTTTATTACGGTAAAGGTAACTCCAGTAAATCATCATGCGCTCCTGGTGCATTGGATCGAAGCGAGGTTCTTGGGAAGGTAGCGTTCTGTGCCAAAAGCACCAAAGTGAACATCTCGCAACAGTGCACGGAGCTCGTACGAACGGGTGCATACGCTGCAATATTGATACTAGATACTGTACTTTCTGTTCCAATTGACTACACCATTCCCACCATATATTTACCCTCTGCTTCTGGGGCTTTGCTCGGAGAGCACTTGAACAAGTTAAGCGCTCTACCAAAGGTGAAGTCCATGAATTTGATTTCTACCAAAGTTGGTGGAGAACCTGCTCCGAAGGTGGCATCTTTCTCCTCTAGAGGACCTGATCCTATCTATCCTCATATCTTGAAGCCTGATATTATAGCTCCAGGAGTAGACATTTTGGCTGCATACGTACCAAACAAGCCATACATGAGCATAGGAAAATATGGTTTGGTGACAGATTATGCTCTATTGTCAGGCACATCAATGGCAGCTCCTCATGTGGCTGGGGTGGGAGCTCTTATAAAGAAAGTTCATCCTGAATGGAGCCCAACCGCAATTCGATCAGCTCTGATGACCACAGCTTATATTACAGACAGCACTGGCTCAATAATGAACATCCAGAATGAAAAGAAAGCGACACCTCTAGCTTTCGGTTCTGGCCACATCGATCCTAACAGAGCAGTAGATCCCGGGTTGATCTACGACATGGAGTTCAAAGATTATGTTGACTTTGTTTGTAGCCTGGGATACACCGACAAGCAGACACGTGCAGTAATTGGGCAAAGTTACAGGAATTGCAACAAGGAACCAAGAGAGCTGAACTATCCTTCTTTCATGGCGATGTTGGCCAACACAAGTGGCACAAACATAGTGAAGAAATATACTAGAACAGTGACAAATGTGGGAGAAGATACGTCTGTGTACCGAGCAACAATTGAGAATGTTCCTTCAGGAACGAAGATGACGGTGGAGCCAAGTATTTTGCACTTCAGTGGCCGGAATCATAAGCGAAGTTATAGTTTGAGCTTGGAGATCGACAAAAAAGGCTTAAGTTCAAGTGATAGTTATGTTTTCCTCAAATGGATTGATCAATACAACCATGTGGTCTCTAGTCCGATAATGATCGTAGTTACATAACTTGCGCTAATTTCCTGAAAATGGGACAGCCAGTCACGATGACTGCTACTTGTCAATAAGCTATCTCATCTCATCTGTCAGTGTCTGTACGTATTTAATAAGATTTTACTTAAACAGTCCCTTCCGCCATTTTAGCAATTACAACCAGTCCCCCGTACCCAGATATATATACACTAATTAATCACGACGCTAGATTTCCATTAAACAAGAAAAAAAAGAAGACACTTCCATCCTACCATGGGATTGAAGATGTTCAAAGAAGGATACCATTTCTAAATAAAGAAATTAACCAATACGTGAAACGAGAAGATATCCGAGATGCTGCATGGTTGTTCGTCTAATAACTGCCAACCTGAAAGTTAGAATAATATATAGCGATTTGCCTTATGTATCTCTAAATAGTAGGATTTTTCCCGAATTCTTGGATATGCTACTCTTAAGAATCTGGTTCATTTAATAGTTTAACTCATTAATCACATAAATGCCCATACGTCATCATTTTCATCTTCTGTGATGAGCAAAGATGATAAAGCGATGAAGATGTACAATATTTTTGGGTCCTTATCTTCGGCTTCATGCAACAATAACTGGACACCATCGAGTTGTGGAGATCATAAGCTAGAAGATTCAAAACTTTTCTCATTTCTGTCGTGAAATATTGCTGGACAGAGCTTGTGTGTAATGGTTGGAGGTATTTTTCTATTATGCTTCTACTTCCTGCAATATTGTGAATAACATGTATGTAGTTTGTTTATATGTAAATAATTTTGTTTTTTAAGATGCATGCTTCATTTTACATGTGGTATCAGAGCCACCGTGCCTCTTCCTTGCATCTAAGTTGTCTGAGAACATACTCCTGTTATGCTTTGTTTCTCATTTTTATTTCTGTCGTATGAGCTTAGCATATGTTGATGACAAAACTCGACATCTGTGTGCATGATGGGCATTAGAATTGTGTTTTGATACTCCATATTGCACCCACTAGTGATAGGATAGTGAAGGGAGGAGGGACAACGTTGACTGTGCATGACGACCTCCGGACATCGTCAGTCATGCAACGTCGGCTGATTTATTTTTTTCACATGTCACGCTTCTCAGCCTGTCATCGTCATCCCATCACTGCGATTCTCATCTTTCCGACGATTGTTGCGCACCTAGGTTCTTTCGGTTAGAGCCAGGTCACACCGACTTGGCTGGAGGTTAAGGACGATGATCCTTTTTTTAATTAATTAACAATTACTAACATTAACATAATTAATTAATTAATGTTAGTAATTGTTAATGTTAGTAATTGTTGGGTTAATTAAACACCTAACCCATTTTGATGTGATTTTAATAATAAAATCATTTTTGGTATTAATATTTTGTGAATATTAATTTTTAATTTGTATGTCTAATATTTGATTTAAATTTGACATGCAAGTTATAGTTGTTTGACTTTTTGCACAAAATATATGTGATTAATTTTGTGTATAAATTTATGATCATTATATATGCAAAATTAGATTAAATAATTTTTTGCATTGTTATTTGATTTATTTGCATTATTAATTACTTGATGCAAATGTTTAGCCTTTATTTAAGTTTAAAGTAATGTGAGTGATTTATATTATTTTAATTAATTAGGAGTAGCCATTGCATCTCTAATGAATTAGGATTATGTATTTAGTTTTACGATCACATTAAAACGTTAATTGTAATTAATCATACGTGACATAATAAAATCTACCCACAGAAATTTTGTTGCATTTGTATGATTAATTATGATTAAATATCGGATTATATTTCTTAATTTACTTGCAGGAATTAAGAAAAGGAATATAATTCAATATTTTTGTCATAAAGTTATATATAAATCTAATTGAGTAGAACTTTAGCCCACAGACAAATCTTATGTCAATAGATTTATGTATTAAAAGCATGATTTACATTGGTAAAACGTGAATTATTATTGGTCTTAAATTATAAATTATATGTAATAGCCCAGACCATCCGCCCACAGATATTGTCCGCTTTGGGTTGCCCCTCGGGCAAAACCCTTCATGGTTTTGTTCTTCCTACCCTTGAGAAAATGCGTCTAGGGGGAGAGGTATCCATACCTTTATAAGGTGTAATTTGTTCCCCTCTTCAACCGATATGGGATATCATAATCTACCCCCTCTTAGGGCCAAATTTCCTTGTTGGCACAATGGGACGGGAACTGACTCTGATACCATTTGTAATAGCCCATACTACCCACCCACAGATATTGTCCACTTTGGGTTGCCCTTCGGGTCAAACCGCTCATAGTTTTACTCTTCCCACCCTTAGGAAGACGTCTTCTCAAGGGTGGGAAGAGTAAAACTGTGAGGGGTTTGAATCGAGGGGCAACCCAAAGCGGACAATATTTGTGGACGAATAGTCTGGGCTATTACAAATAATATTAAAACCGGTATCTGAATCGTTGTGCCAGCTAGACTGGCCCCTAAGGGGGATGGAGAGTGTGACATCTCACATCGGTTGGAGAGGAAAACGAAGTATGCCTTATAAGGGTACGGATACCTTTCCCCTAAAGACGCGTCTTCCCGGGTGGGGGAAGAACAAAACCGTAAGGGGTTTGGCCTGAGGGACAACCCAAAGCGGACAATATCTATGGGCGCGTGGTCTGGTCTATTATAAATGGTATCAAAGTTGGTTCCCGACCAGTTATGCCAGCGAGGACGCTGGACCCTAAGAGGGGGGTGGATTGTGATATCTCACATCGGTTGGAGAGGGGAACGAAGTACACCTTATAAGGGTATGGATACCTCTCCCCCTAGACGCATTTTTCCAAGGATGGGAAGAGCAAAATTGTGAGGGGTTTGGCCCGAGGGGCAACTCAAAGTGGACAATATTTGTGGGCGGGTGGTCTGGGCTGTTACATAATAAGCATGTATTTTTGAACTTGCAGTTACTTGGACAGTGAATATTTCATATATTAAATGTGATATTCCTAAATTGAGGGGTGACGACTATAAGGTGTGGAAGGAAAGAGTTCTACTTCATTTGGGCTGGATGGATATAGATTATGCTATTAGGAAAGATTAATCACTGAGTATAACTGAAATCAGGACTTCGGATGTTGTTACTCTTTATGAAAAATGGGGAGAGATCTAATCACCTCTCTCTAATGTTTATCTATACCAAAATATCTGCTAGTATTCTTAGTTTGTCGAACAGCAAAATAAAGTGAAGGATCTATTGAAGGTCATTGATGAGCAATTCGCCACATCTAATAAGGCCCTGTCTAGTACCTTGATAATTCAGTTGTCATCCATGAAGCTTATTGGGATAAGGGGGTGCTAGATTATATCATGTGCATAAGGGACATAGCAGCTCAGCTAAAAGCATTGAAGGTTACCATATTGGAATCTTTCCTAGTTCATTACATTCTATACACTCTGCCCCAATAATACGGTAGAATCTCTTATAACACATATAATTAAGGACAAGTGGTCGATCAATGAACTGTTGACCATGTGTGTGCAAGAAGAGGAGAGGTTGTTGATGGAAGAGAGTGAAAAGGTGAATTTGACTGTTTCATGAAAGAAAAGACAGGATGATGCCCAAAATTAAGGAAAAGGCAAAATTCCTCCTCATTCCGATATAAAGAAACCATCAAAGTGTTTCTTTTGTAAAAAGAAGGAACACATGAAGAAAGATTATGCGAAATTTAAGAACTAGTTTGAAAAGAAAGGTACTGCATTTTCATTTATTTGTTATGAATCTAATATGGTTAATGTTAATCATAACACATGGTGGATTGATTCTAGTTTTACAATCCATGTTTCAAATACCTTGTAGGGTATGCAAAACCTAAAGAAGCTGGTGGGAAGTGAACAGTACATCTATTCAGGAAGCAAGACAAATTCACATATGAAAGCCATTGGCACTTGTAGTTTAGTTTTAAGCAGTGACTTTATTTTTTGTTTAAAAAAGACCTTTTATGTTCCAAATTTCTCTAGAAATTTGATTTTTGTATCAAGACTTGGCCTTTAGGTTTTTCCTTTAATTTTTCAGATTCTGGTTTCAGTTTATGTAATGAATTTGAAGTCATTGGTTATGGTGGTCTTTATTCCATTCAGTTACAAAATGATGATGCCTATAATTCGATGCATGTCACTGCTACGTTAAAACAATGTGTTGTGAGTGAAGAATCCTCTATGTTATAGCACCGTAGATTGGGATACATCTACATTGAGAGAATTAAGAGATTAATAAATGAAAGGGAAATTAGTACTTTAGATTTTGCTGATTTTGAGACTTGCGTAGATTGTATTAAGGGTAAGCAAACTATCAAGTCTAGCAAGGGTGCAAAGAGGAGCACAAACCTGTTAGAAATCATACATATAGATATTTGTTATCCAAATATGGACATAAATAGTCTGAAATATTTTATCACCTTCATAGACAATTATTAGAGATAAATGTATCTATACTTGCTTCGTTCTAAGCACAAAGCTTTAGATGCCTTTATAATTTTTAAGGTTGGAGTAGAGAATTAATGTGGAAAACTAATTTAAATCGTGAGGTTAGATAGAGGTGGAGAGTACGTACTATGGTAGATACATAAAGAGTGGACAAGCACCTGGTCCATTTATGAATTTTCTTAAAAAACATGGGATTATTACCCATACACCATGTTTGGTTCTCTGAATCAGAATGGTGTGGCATAAAGAAGAAACCGAACCTTAATGGACATGGCGAGAAGTATGAGGAGTAACACAAAATTTCCTCAATTCTTATGGATTAAAGCTCTAAAGATGGCTGTGTATATATTAAACTGAGTTCCAACCAAGTCTGTCTCAAAGACACCTGTTGAGTTATTTAAGGGCTGTAAACCAAGTTTGAGGCATATACATGTTTGGGGATGCCCGTTTGAAGTGAGAATTTACAACCCGCAAGAGAAGAAGCTAGACCCAAGGACCATTAGTGGGTATTTTATTGGATATGCTAAAAGGTCTAAGGGGCATACATTATATTATCCATCTCATAGCACTAGGATTGTGGAATCAAAAAATGTAAAATTTCTTGAGAACAACTTGATCAGCAAGAGTGGTCAATTTTAAGACATAGTTTTTGAAAAGCACCATTATGAAGCTCGACCCTCTGGTTTAAGTGATAGATTAATTGTCATTCACACCCTTCAAGTTGAAACGGGCATTCGAAAACTAGTTACTGATGTTCCACAAGCTGTTAATACCAATCCAGTAGATCAAGTTGTAAATGAGGAACAACAAGAAATTGTTGAGCAACCGGTTGAACAACAAGTTAAGCAACAGGTTCTTCAAGAGGATGATGATATAACATTGAGGAGATCTACTAGAGTTAGAAGGTCAGCAATTCCTAGTGATTATATAGTGTATCTACAAGAGTCAATGTAGGACCCCGTTTTTAGAGCCCAACTTTTGGAGACATAAGCCTTGAGCTTAATCCACCCTTGACCATCATCTATTCATCTTCATGCTGATAACATCCCAAAAATTTGCTCACAATTTGTTCAATGGCATGCCCATACTAAACAGTTACTATGCTTGAACTCATTTCTCCTGCTTGCGAAAAGAATTTGGTAATATTCAAACCTAAATTTCAATTTGACCTCTTCAAAGAAATCATAACTCTAAGTCTCTAGTTTGTTTTGAAGCAAGAATCGCTTCAATTGGAGCTCTATAGCTCAAGATATGCTCAAAAAGTCCTAGTCTACTCATACCCCAAACATACCCTCCTAACCGACCTCTCACTTACTTTAATGCAAACTCTCTCACTTGAACTCCAAATGGTACAAATTTATTATGCATATAAAGATACATGTCTTAGGAATTTATTGGTCTAAGAATCACATCAATTAGAGGTCGTATGAGGGAGTTATTCTCAAAAGAATAGACCATGTTCATACCCTAAATCGATTTGTACCTCTCTTGGCGTGATCGCCATAACTTTCACCACCAATGTCAGATTGCTTTCTTTTGGGACCAATAGAAAGTAGACTTCAAGGGCTACAACTTTTATGAAGACCACAAAACCTGATTCCGCCTTAAAGAGGGTCAAAAATCACAATTTATCCCGTGAATGTCCGTTAAACGGACATCCATGTCCATTTAATAGACATAGACTGGCCAAGGGGTGTTTTTACACCCGAGAAGGTCCGTTAAACGGACACCAAGTCCGTTAAACGGACATGGGGGCTCCCCAAAGTCCTCCAAACCCTCTTTCATGCTTCCTACAACCATCCTAACATCATATAGACTTATAATCTTCCAAAATTCAACTCTTCTAGTGGCAATTCACTTAATACTAACTCAAACATCAAACTTATTTCATCAAATTATCAATTCTTGATCCATTTGTTCCTTCAAATCCACAAATTCTCATCAATTACCCTAGCTATCATCAAAGCTAATCACATATACACCATATACAGCACCCTAATTGTAACAATCATATCTCTTGATTCCTATATCCAAAAATTACAATCTTTAAAGCGTCGGAAAGCTAAAAGGATCATCTACAACTTCCAAGAAAACAATTTTTGTTAATTCTTTCTAAATTGTTCCAAATTTTTCCTTGAAAGTCAGACATCAACCTCATTCTTGTGAAAACTTCAAATTGTCCCAATTTCAGTTCCTTAGCTAATACACCATCATCCTTATCTATTCAATTACCAATCCTTCTTTTCCATAACATTTCCATTACGACCAATAGCAACTCATAGCCAACATGCTTCCCCTTGCTCTTGATTCCTCTTGCCTCTCTCTCTCTTGATATCCTTCATCAATATTTACAAAATCCCCAAATCAAATAGTGATTTCAATTGGAAAACCCTAAGAACACAATCACCAAAATTGACCTTAGAATTCACCAACCCATGTATTTCCTAAGCTCTTTGATCCAAAATATTCCAAAAATCCAAAACATTAAAATATCACTTACCTTGAATCTTCACCCAACCAAAGGGTTTCTTGGCTCTAATGGAAGCT
>JAOQMR010082467.1:0-15252 GCA_027563865.1 Erythroxylum pelleterianum
AAAAAATTATATCGGGTTTCGGAATGGTTAGTCTCGGTTATTCAACGCGATCGTTTGCTATGCTTCGTGTTTGAAACGGACGTCGATGTTTGTTTCAGTTTGATTATTTCGTTGGCTCTCCGATTAGTTTTCATTTTCTGGTTGGGATCCGGTTCCCGGATCGGGTCCCAACAGATGTCTTATAATACCTACTGAAGAAGACCCCCTATAAGCTGTGGAAAGGAAGAAAACCAAATGTTGCTTACTTTCGAGCTTTTGGTTGCAAGTGTTTCGTTCTAAAAAATAGAAAAGACAACCTTGGAAAGTTCAATGTGAGGTCAGACAAAGCTATTTTCTGGGCTACAGTAATGCAAGTAAAGGATTCAGATTTTATAATAAAAGAACAAGGAAAATAGAAGAATCAATATATGTAGTTTTCGAAAAAGCACTACCGTTGACAATATCAACTGATTCAGATGATGAAGAGCACCCCTGGTTCCTAAAAATACATTGGAGACTTTAACTATTGGACCTTCGGAATCACAAGATCAAGAAAGTCCCTTTGAACTTAGAACAAAGCAGGCTCCTTCATCTCAGCAAGAGCCTATGCAAGGAAAACACCAAGAGAATGGAGAGGTCAAGATACACATCAATACATTTTTTTGGGACCCCTCTGAAAGTCTAAAAACAAGATCATCATTCAAAAACAACTTTGTTGCTCTCATCTCATAAATAGAACCAAAGACCATTAAAGAGGCCCTTATTGACGAAAACTGGGTTTCAGCCATAAATGACGAACTAAATCAATTTGAAAAAAACAAAGTCTGGAATCTAGTACCTTGTCCTCAAAATAAGTCAATCATTGGGACTTGATGGGTTTTTTGAAACAAACTTGACGAAAATGGTAAGGTGGTAAGAAACAAAGCTAGACTTATAGCTCAAGGTTACAATCAACAGGAATGTATTGATTTTGATGAAACTCATACCCCTATTGCTAGATTGGAATCTATTAGAATTTTACTTACCTTTGCATGCGTAGAAATTTCAAGTTGTTCCAAATGGACATTAAAAGTGCATTATTAATTGATTACATTAATGAAGAAGTATTTGTTAAGCAACTTCTATGTTTTTGAAGATGGAAACCATTAAGATTATGTGATGAAGTTAACCAAAGCTCTGTATGGCTTAAAGTAGGCTCCTCGATCATGGTATGAGAGGTTAAGTAACTTTCTGCTTGAGAACAACTTTGAAAGAGGAAAGGTCGATAAAACCTTATTTATTAAGAAAAAGGATAATGATCTACTTATAGTACAAATCTATGTTGATGACATAATATTCAGTGCCACTAATTCATCCTTTTGTGAAGAATTTTTAGCATTAATGCAAGGGGAGTTTGAAATGAGCATAATATTATCATTCTTTCTCAGATTACAAATTAGGCAAACAGAAAAATAAATCTTTATTAGTCAAGACAAACACACAAAGGAATTCATCAAGAAATATCACTTTGAGAGTGCCAAACTGATGGGTACTCCCATGTACACTGGAACTAAACTTTATAAAGCTGAAGAAGGAAAAGCTACGGATGAGACAAAGTATAGAGAAATGATTTGATCACTATTATATCTTACAAGCTCAAGACCAGACATTATTCTTAGTGTGTGTCTTTATGCATGCTTTCAATCAAATCCAAAAGAAAGTCACCTTTAAGTAGTTAAAAGAATCTGTTAATATCTCCACTGAACCATATATTTTGGACCATGGTATCCAAAAACTGTTTCATTTGACATGGTGGACTATTATGAAGTAGATTATATAGGTGATAAAGTTTATCGAAAATGCACAAGTGGTCATTGTCAATTTCTTAGAGGATGTTCAGTATCTTGGGCTTGCAAGAAGCAAAATTGCACAACGCTTTCGATGATTGAAGAGAAATACATAGTAGCTACCAACTGTTGTGCTCAAATCTTAAGGATGAAGTATTAACTACAAGATGTTTCTCTAAACTTTTCTCATATTCCTATATTATTTGATAATATTAGTGTTATTAATCTGTCTAAAAATCTTGTGTATCATTCTAAGACTAAGAGTCAGGCTCCTTCTAATCATGTATGAACATATAAAAGTCTCAGGTATCTTTCGAAATCATCCATTATCTTTCTGAATTTTGAAAATATATCTATTATTGTTTGTCATCATCAAAAAGGGGGAGATTGTTAGCTTAAGGTTTATTTTTAACGAATTTGATGACAATCTTATAATATTTCAAAATTCAAATTGAATTTATTTCCTTATATATAAACAACGATATAATTCTTAAAAGGAAATAAAATCATAGAATAATGGCTTTCCTTCTTGCAGGAACCTTCTTTATGAAGTTACCTTATTAAAAAATGGTTTATCCAAAAGGATCCTACTTATTATGAAGGCCATATATTGGTCGCATGATTACTGAAAGATTTTTGGCAAAGATGACATTGAAGTTATTCGGAAATAAAACCATCCAGTTGACTAAGGGTGCAAGCAAAGCAATGGCTAGTTGAAAGAAATGCCTACTTAAAGAAGAGCGATTGCTTTTGTGAACACAGATCATGTAACATCTCGTATCCCACGTTAAGGGTTAGAATCCTAGAATAGTGTACATGAGAGTTATTGAGAAGTTAAAAAGTGCATTTCATGCTCATGCATAATATAACATACACACACATGTGATTATTACTCACTGCACACATTAAAATGATTGTACATGCATTCATTGACATTTTCTGGGTATGATTGATTTATAAATGTGATTATATAGAGAATTGTAGTTTATATGTGTTGAAAATTGATTTGGTGATAATATTTATTGATTTGGAATTTTTTGTGAAATTTAGGAAATTTCTAAAATTTTGGAAATTTCTAAAATTTTAGGTATTTCTGGACAAGGAAAAATGTCAAATGGCAACATAATTGATAGAGTCAAATGATAGCGGAAAACTTTATAAATAGTTTGGAGATTTGAGACAAATGGACTAGATGTTAAGAGACACTAGTTAGTTTAAGAAATTGATTTATTAAGTTGGTTAGTTAAGTGGTAAGTGTCATGACACTCACCAAGAATTTTTATCTTGCTTTTCACGATTTTTACCTAATTGAAAGACCATCTCATGGTCTTTCACCCATTATTTTTGTTACTTATGCTCCCTTCTTCATTTTCTTCATTTTTTCTTCATCTATGACACTCTCTTCTCTAAGTATTAACGTCGAACCTTGCTCTCATCCTTCACTTTCTACTTCTATTTTTGTTATCTTCATCATCTTACCACTATAAAACCTAACTTACTCTACCTCCATGTTGATGATTGTGTGATGCATGGAAAGCTAAGGTTTCTTGGAGATTTTGAAGAAACTTTGAGTAAATCAAGTAAGTAGCATGTTAATCTTCATGGGTAGTTGTAAATGGAATATTTATGATGAATAATTTGAAATTGAATTATCATGATCATGGAGTTACATATATGTTGTAACGAAGGTGTAAAGATAAAAAGGTTTATGGTCTTTTTATAATGATCATTCGGAGATTCTTGGGTCGGCTAAATGAAGGCATTTATAATGATCATTAGGAGATAGATTGACAGTGTAAATGGAGTTTATTTTTATGTTAAATCGTGGATGAATATATTCATGGCTTGTTTTTATGTTTATGATGAGTAATAATTCATAAATTGTTATAGAGATGTTTTTAAGGTAGAATGGTCATTATAATGGTGTTTGGATGAGTGTAGTAAATTGATGGATGCATACACGTGTTTGTGTTCTGTTTTAAGAGTATGAAAACCATGAGTGATTAGTTGTTATATAGATGATATGAATTGTGAATTAAGGGTATATTGAAAGTGAAAGTTATGTTAACCAAGATGTTGCATTATGTTCTTGAAATGAGGGGAACTAGGATGATAGTTTAGAGGTAAAGTGAAGGTGATAATGGAGTTGAATGTGTGTTGAGGCATTGATGAATGAATAGACATGTTTGATGCCTTGTTTTATGGTTATGATTAATATTCTTGTATGAATTATTTTGTGAATGTTTTGAATTGTAAATTGAGGTGAGAATGAAGAGAAAATGAAGTAGAAAAGATGATCTATGTATAAGATGTGTTAGATGTAAAATAGGAAGTTAAAAAAATCTGGAAAATTGGAAGAGAGTAGTTAGAATATTTTAGCTGTAGTATTTCCACTGATTATGCATATGTATTTTAGCCATAACTTGATCTTTACATATCCAAATGGGATGATTTTAAGTTCAAGTTAAACTAGAGACATATGGCTACAAATTTCATGAATGAATCGAATTTTAATTCTATCTTTAAGAGTTCCAAACTTTGACTTGAAGTTGAGTATTGGGTGCAGTTGCAGTTTGAGAACAATAGGTAGTATTTTGTGTATAATTTGCATAATACTGAACCAAATTGTATGAAATTAGTGTCATTAGAAACTTAAGACATATGGAAACATTTTTTTAGAGCAGTTATTGCTTAAATACCTCATTTTCTATGTCAAAATGGCCATGTAAATTTGACCCGAAAATCTGTCTTGAGAAAAAAAATACTGGAAAGGCCATCAATGTGAATTATTCTTCTTTTATGTGATGTTTGAAAAAATAAATGGTAAGGTACTTTCCTATGATGCATTTAGACTTGAATGGGACTTGAAATGAACCTAGTTTGAGGTTGAATAAGCTGATAAAGTGTTGGATATGTATGGGTTGTAATTGAGGATATAACATGGTAAAAGGATTGTTGATATCAAGTGTATAAAATTTGGAAATTTATGAGTGTTATAAGAAAAAAATGTCCTTAGAAATGCTAATATGATTGTAAGGAGATGAGTAATGTGTATCAAGTAAGAATGAATGAGAGTTTGGATATTGTGTGATCTTATAATGTTATAATAACATTGGTGAATGATTGATTGATGATATTATAATAATCAAATGTATTGAGCCATGAACCTTAGTGCTTGATTGAGTGATGAACTTGGAATAAGTTTGTATTATTGAGGTATAAATCTAAGTCCAAATTAGACATATATGAGCTTTGAAGTATGGATGACCATACGATGTGAATAAAGGAAATATACTTGAGATTGTCAATGAACATACATTGTACATAATCCATATATATATGTGTGTGCATAAATGAGTACTTATATAATGGTGCAAAATTATGATGTGTGTAAATGTGTATATGTTGCATGATATAGAAGGGCAAATAGAGTGAAAACATCCAGACGTTGCCGGGACTTTGAGGCAATAGCTTTCTGGAGCAACCAATGAGTAACCAAGATGATCTCACTTAATTAATTGTTGCTTTAATTGTGTTGATTCTGGACATTGAATGTCCGAGTCGTTTGATGCATGAATGAGATATTAGAAGTGTTTTTTTGTATCTGAATTTGACGAAATAAGTAATTACTCAACATTATTGTTGAATGTCGAACCAAGTTCCGATGATAAATGTGTTTTGAATGTGAAACTGAAATCTGATGACTGTTGAAAATATGTAAATGTGATGCATTTCGTTACATGAATGCATGAAAGGTAAAGGTAGTTATGGCTGGAGTCGCCAATAAAACGAGCTTAAAGCTCAGAATGCGATAAGAGCCTCTGGCTCAGTTGTTATTATATCTGGTATCCACTAAGGGATATGAGACATTATCTGATACAAGTTTGGTATCCACAAGAGATATGGGCTAGTAAAAAGGCACTCAATTACAACAAAGTAATAAACGAAAGTGAGTCTCATGTGCATTTCATTCATAATTGATATGTGTATTTTAAATGATTGAAATGATTGGTTTGACTACTTTGAATGTGATATGTGATGCTACACGATAAATGAAATGATGTCAATTATATGTTTAATGTGTCGATACGTTGTATGAATTGAGTGAACCATCGAGGATAGTTACCTCACTGAATTCGCAAAACTCACCAAAATTGAAATATTGACATTTCAGGACCGAAAGAGGACACTAGTGACAGAAACTCTAAAAGAAGCATAGTTCTTGTACTTTTGGAAAGAAGAAATGGCTCAAAGGTCGGTCAGCTGAGATTGAAGGATTAGATAGAATTTTTGTATAATTCCTCATGTGTGTTGTGTGTTTTGTATTTAGTTTTGATAATGTACATATAGGGATGAAATATGAAATGCTACAATGTACATATTTGGTTTTTATGAAATGAAATGAGGAATTCGGTTTTTAAAATATTATGACATTTACGTATTAATGATGATGTCATGACTAAGTTAGTGACGTGAGTGCTCTAGCATGCCACCCTTGTAGAGTATGTATTCGGATATCATTCAGGATGTCGGGTACGTGTCCTGTGAGAGTGGGGTGTTACACACACTCTCGCGTTTTGTGCTATTCCTTTATGTAGGGTATGTATTCGGATATCATTCAGGATGTCGGGTACGGGTCCTGTGAGAGTGGGGTGTTACACACACTCTCGCGTTTTGTGCCATTCCTTTACCTACACAAAGCGCATTTTGCTTAGGCACTTATTTCCAATTCAAAAACAAGGCATTAATACTATATATTTTGTTTAATCACTCGTGACTCTTGTGTCACGTTCGTGACCCTTGCCCAAAATTCATACTTCCCATTGTTCCATAGTTTTTGCATAGCAAACATTCACATTAGTTTTGAGGTCTTCTAAACATTTGTTCTCCTATGTCTCTAGTTTCCATAGCATAAAAATAATTCCATTTCAACTTTTAAATAATGAAATACGTACCAAATATCACAATCTGCTTCAACATATGGGCAGTATCAGGTTACCATTTTCAATCTCAAATTTCAATATCATTTAGCTAGAATTAGGTCAGGATCTCTTCCAGAGATTTTTTGTACTATGTCTTAGGTTTCATTTACAGTTGAAATTACTCAATTTGGAGGTCTGTAAGCTATGTTATAGCTAAAATATTGGGACTGTTCAAGTAAATCTAGAATCCTAAGATATAATTTCACTAAACATAGTTAGGAAAACTTACCACCTTCTTTCAATCTTTTCTAAAATTGCAAGCTTTCTTCAAATCATGCTCTCAACCACGAAAAATAAGCTGACCCTTCTTCCTCTCAAACTTGGTCGAAACTCATCTTTGGCTCTCTCCTTTTCTTCTTTTGTTTTTCACTCATGGGTAACTCACTTTCACTCTCACAATTATGACAAAAAGGATGAAGCAATTGTCTTAATTTTACTCCTTTAACACATGACACATGTCATCTCCCATCATCAGTCATGAATCCACTATTTAGCATATACAAAGACCAATTTGCCCCTAATCACTATGTAAAAAGACCAAATTGTCTCTTGATGAATTTAATTCATCGATTAACCGATTTACATTCAGAAAATATTCCACAATGGGCTTATCATCAAATTGACCATGAAATACTCTAATTAGGGTCGATACGTATTAACTGGATTTATAACAAAAAATTAAATGGGGTTAAAATCATCAATATCCATTATTTTCCAAAAAAGGCATTTTAAGTGTTAAACTTCCTGAATTCCAAAACTTCATCTAATCGGAATCATTTTCAATATGTTCCAGTACTATTAGACTCTAATAATTATTCTGAATATTTTCAATTCTTTTCAGGGTCGGGTCCCTCAAAATCACTATTCACTTAAAAAATACTATTCACTGAATATAAAAATTTACCTTCATTGATGACTTCTCCCGATATAGTTATATTTATTTGTTGTATGCAAAATCTCAGTCTATGGACATCCTAGAGGTGTTCATTAATGAGGTAGAAAGACAGCTAGATAGCAAAGTAAAGATAGTGAGATCCGATAGAGGTGGCGAATATTATGGAAAAGTCGATGAATGTGGACAATGTCCAGGTTTATTTGCAAAGTTTCTTGTAAGTTGAGGTATATATTCGCAATACACAATGCCTAGTACACCACAACAAAATGATGTAGCCGAAAGGCGAAATCGTATTCTTATATATATGGTTAGGAGTATGTTAAATTATAGTTCTGTATCGTTATCATTGTGGATGCATGCATTAAAGACCGCTACGTATCTGCTTAATAGGATTCCTAGTAAGACAGTTCCTAAGACACCTTATGAAATGTGGATATATGAAGTAAGGTTATATAATCCATATGAAAAGAAGCTTGACGCAAGAACTATTAGTGGTTTTTTCATTGGCTATCCTAAAAAATCAAAGGAGTACACATTTTATTGTCCTAACCATAGTACAAGAATAGTTGAGTCTGGTAATGCTTGGTTCATTGAAAATGGTCAAATCAGTGGGGGTGGAGAACCACGAAAAGTGGATATTCACGAGAAACAAGCAGAAACTACTCCAAGTCGAGTAGACATTACCACATCAGACGTGATCATACCGGTTGTTATTCCTCTTGTTGCATCACGAATACGCAACATACTGGAACAACAAATTAATGTTCCAATTCCACAAGTTGAATATATTAATGATGAACCAGCTAATGGAGATCAAGTTACAAATGATCAAGTAATGTCACAAGACGTAGCATTACAAAGGTCTATAAGGCAAAGAATACCAACTATTTCAAGTGACTAGGAATTTTACTCACTTGAGCATGAATGTGAGATGAGCATTGATAAAGATCCATACTCGTTCAAACAAGCCATGGAATGTAACAATTCTGAAAAATAGTTTAATGCTATGAAAGAAGAGTTGAAATCAATGGATGACAACAGTGTCTGAGAATTAGTTAAGTGGCCGAAAGGTGCAAAGCAAGTGGGTTGTAAATGAGTTTTTAAGACCAAACGTGACTCATAAGACAACATTGAAAGGTATAAAGCCAGACTTGTTGCCAAAAGTTACACTCAAAAGGATGGTATTGACCATAAAGAGACCTTCTCTCCAATTTCAAAAAAGGACTCTTTAAGAATTAGTATGGCCCTGGTGGCTCATTATGATTTAGACCTTCACCAAATGGATTTAAAGATCGCTTTTCTAAATGGTGACTTGGAAGAAGAAGTTTATATGGATCAACCGGAAGGTTTCGTGACTACAGGAAAGGAACAATTAGTGTGTAAATTAAAGAAGTCAATATATGGACTGAAACAAGCTTCCCGATAATGGTATCTTAAGTTTAATGATATCATTACGTCTTATGGTTTTGTAAAGAACACTATTGATCGGTATATCTATATGAAGGTTAGTGGGAGCAAGTTTATTATATTAGTCTTATATGTTGATGATATCCTTCTTAATGCTAATAATATGATTTTTTTACATGAAGTAAAGAATTTTCTCTCTAATAATTTTGAAATGAAAGATATGGGTGAGGCATCCTATATGATAGGAATTGAGTTATTCCGTGATAGATCACAAGGATTGTTAGGATTGTCTTAGAAAGGTTATATCGAAAAAATATTATAAAAATTTCAAATAGAAAAAATGTTCCGCATGGATAGTTCCAATTCAGAAAGGAGACAAATTTAGTCAAATGCAATGTCCACGAAATGATTTGGAATGTAAGGAAATGGAGTCTATTCCTTATGCGTTAGTAGTTGGGAGCTTAATGTATGCTCAAACATGCACTCGACCAGATATCAGTTTTGCTGTTGGAATGTTAGGCCGATATCAAAGCAATCCTAGAATGGACCATTGGAAAGCTGCAAAGAAAGTTCTTAGATATTTACAAGACATAAAGGACTATATGCTCACATATAGAAAATCAACCCATCTTGAAGTGATAGGTTACTCAGATTCAGACTATGCCGGTTGTGTAGACTCACAAAAATCTACATTCGGTTATATGTTCTTATTAACTGGAGGAGCAGTTTCGTAGAAAAGTGGAAAGCAATCCGTCATTGATACTTCCACTATGGAGGCTGAATTTGTGGCATTCTTTGAGGCCACTTTTCATAGGTTGTGGTTGTGGAACTTTATCTTAGGTCTTGGTATTGTCGACAATATTAATAGACCATTAAGAATTTATTCTGATAATTCCGCAGTCGTTTTCTTCTCTAAGAATGATAAATATTCAAATGGTGCGAAACACATAGATTTGAATTATTTATCTGTGAAAGAAGAAGTGCAAAAACATAAAGTGTCAATTGAGCATATTGATACCGATCTCATGATAGCGGATCCATTAATTAAAGGCTTACCGCCCAAAACATTTATTGGTCACGTTGAACGGACGAGCCTTATAAATAAGTCCTTGTTAGCATAGTATTTTGACATGTATATATACATATAAGTGTTTTGCTCAAATTGTTATGACATTTGTGAATTCAATTACAGTCATATGTTTTTGCTCACTTACTTGTTATCTATATTGTGTTGTATACATTAATTATTATTTGTGAGATAACAATTATAAAATTACCTACTTAAATTTTTATGAGTTGAGTTGATTATGTGATACATGAAAGGAATCATATTGTATAACTTGTGACCGCTATGATTCCATCATCTTAATTCAATTAAGAATGACTTGATCGATTCTATGTATTGTGTGCACTTAAAGTTTTATTGTTGAATCACCAAGTCGTAACATGGACCAAGTGAGAGATTGTTAAATTATTTAATGGCTTATGTGACTAATAGATTTGAGTCCCATGAAAAGCACCCAAGATAATGGTTATTGGGTATTAAATAATGGATCTTAAATGAGTCAAAGACCTTTTCCCTCTCTCTTTTAAAATAAAAGTACATGATAGTTGGTGAAAGATTGTATAAGTTTTAGAAGCTTATTAAAAGGATATCTGAACCATTATCTCTACTATTGAAGATAAAAATCAAAGAAGGAAGAAGAGACGGAATCAACATTTTGCAAAGTTATCATGGATATGACAAAAATTAATCGATCCAAAATGATGCGTGCACCCAAATTCTACTGTTTCGTCCACGCACATAACATGTATATGTCTAGGATTATACAGTTCGATTCCACGAACAAGCCTCCACTCGAGGCATTTTATAAGTAATTTTCATGTCAAGTTCCAACTTGAATTGCATTAAAGCCAAAATAAGTGAGAGAGTGAAACAGTGTACAGTAGTGTACAGTATCTTAACTCTTCTCGAACTTTTCACAAACATAATATGTGCAAAGCCTCTCCTACTGATCCCCGTCCAACCAAAAAGACTTGACCACCAGACCCACCCCCAGATCAACCGAATCTCAAACCTTCGGGTCAGCCCCTCATGGAAATAGGGTTCTGGGCAGCAACTTGGCTTCATGGAAAGACAAAGTATTAAATAGGGAACGTACTAAGGCATTGGAGTATGATGCTCGAGAAAGGATTCCAGTTGACTTAATTGCAGAAGGGATAGTGAAGAAGGATTTCAAAGATGGCAATCGTCAATTCCCAACGTTTCAGGTAGATCCTAAGTATATGGAATCTCCATGGCGCCAAGCAGTTGTTGTAAAACTACTTGGTAGTAATATTACATTTAGGATTTTATATTCCAAAATTGAGCTGCTATGGAAGCCATCGGGTGGTTTTGATGTTCTTGATCTTGGCCATGAGTATTTTCTGATTAAATTTGATATCAAGCCTGATTTTGATTATGCGCTGGAAGGGGGTCCATGGCTGATCTTTGAGCATTATCTCAGTGTTCGACCGTGGACACTTGGGTTTTCAGCTGTCCCCGCTACAACTGATTCTACTCTGGTTTGGGTTTGCTTTCCTAATGTCTAGGTTCAGTATTATGATGAAGATCTTCTCATGGCACTGGGGACAGGTGTTGGTCCTCCGATTAAAGTTGACAAGAACACTACGCTTGCTAATCGTGGCCGTTTTGCTAGAGTATGTGTAGAGATTGAAATAGATAAACCCCTAGTTGGACAAGTTGAAGTTGATGGCAGGCCGTATCATGTTGAATATGAAGGGCTCCATACTATCTGTTTTCAATGTGGTAAATATGGCCACAGGGACAATAGTTGCTCATTTACTTTGGCAAGACATTCTGCTCAGGATGTGGAGGCTCGTCAACCACAAGTCACCGATCAGGATATGGATGACAATTTACCTCTGCACCACTAAAGATTCCCGATGACAAACATGGGGAGAATCTTGGGTTAGGCTCCTGGATGATTGTCGAGAAGAGAATTAGGAAAAATCCCCAGGCAAAATCTGCAGATGTCCCTCCGAAAAATCAGCGCCAACACACTAATCGATATTCAGTCTTACATGCTGACGATTATACAGATACTGAGGTGCATGCACCTGCTGCTTTGGGGCATGACAATGAGCTCCTCCCTGAGTTCACTTTTGATGTTGGCAGCACAAGTGGTGGGTTGAAACCGGATAGACAATTTAGACGACAAGCAGTAAACCACAAGCCTAAAAGCCCCCTTAGACCTTCTCTACGAGATCATAACAAAGAGCTTAACTCCAGCCCTAGCATCCCTACCGGCAAAAGACCTGTACCAGTGACTGGTACCCCCTCTGTCGCACCTATCAGACCCTCTAGGATTCTGTCTCCCCTTCCCAATAATCATAATCTCGCTGACCCCATTTTAGTTAAGGATATTGCAGCTCAATTTCGCCGGGCCTTTCAGAACTCCTCTTCGCCACCTAATTCTTCAGCTCTCTTGCATGGTAGCTCCTCGAAGCCATGTCAGGCTACACATAACAAAGATCCTCCCAACCCTGGACAAAGCACTTCATCGAGTAAGTCTAAGAGCAGTGACGGTGGTCTTTGGCTCCAATGGATAGTGATATAGCAGAGTCGAGCTCCACAGTTGATGGCGTGGATATGGATATGGTTCCAAGTAGTGTTGCTTGAGATGCTCTCGCCCTTCTTTATACTCATGTTTTAATGATTAATAGTCTTAATATTTTATCTTGGAATTGCCATGGAGCGGCGAATGCAGATTTTGCTATTTGTGTGAAAGAGCTTGTTCGAAGTAATAAGGTGGATGTGTTGATTATTATGGAACCCCATATCTCTGGAGTACGGGAAGCTAAGGTTTCTTACACACTGGGATTTGAACATGTTGCACGAGTGGATGCTTTAGGATTCTCGGGAGGTATTTGGTGCCTATGGAATTCTTCTTCTATTAAGATCGAGGTTCTAGTCTCACATCGACAATTCCTTCACTTACTAGTTCTTGATGGAGGTGGTCATGCTTGGTTCCTAACGACAGTTTATGCTAGTCCCCAGGCGCTAGGACGAGTCTGTCTTTGACAGGAGTTAGCTCGTCTTAGTGACATTATTACTCATCCTTGGCTTCTCATTGGAAACTTTAATGACTATGCATGTTCTAGCGAGAAACGTGGCGGGTCTTTTTCCTTGCCACAGGCTACAAAATTTCGAAAAAATTGGGATAGATGTAATCTTTTGGACCTTGGTTATAAGGGCCCTCACTTCACATATTGCAAAAAGTACAATGGCTATTTTTCTACCTATGTTCGTCTTGATAGAGCGTTTTGTAATTCTCATTGGCGCTTGTTGTTCCCGGAGGCCTCTCTTCATCACCTACCACACACTCATTCTGATCATAACCCTATATTGTTGAAACTATATGGATATATCCCTCCTGCTTTAGCTAGGCCGTTTCATTTCCAGGATGCTTGGACCTTACATAGTGGCTTCCACCACGTTGTAGAGACGACATAGTCCCAAGCTCATTCTTCCCTTGCTATGGCCTTACAACTTATTAAGGAGGTAGCTCTTACGTTCAACAAAGATGTCTTTGGAAATATTTTTCAGAAGAAGTGGAGAACTTTGGCTTGGTTAGCTGGTGTCCAAAAAGCTTTAGGCTATAAACACGCTGACTCCCTTGTTCATTTGGAGCAGGAACTGATCACTGAGTATAATGATATTCTTCGTCAGGAAGAGACTTTATGGTATCAAAAATCTTGTGTGCAGTGGCTGCATAATGGGGATAGAAATACGTAATTTTTCCATGCTACCACTATTTCTCGACGTAAACGCAATAGGATTGAACGCCTTCGCACTACAACTAGCTCTTGGATCATGGAGGCAGCTGACCTCCAATCTGAGGTATTGACTTACTTCCAAGACTTATTCTGTTCTACTAATGATATTTCTATGCCTTTTCCTCAATGTCCTGACCACCCCAGGATCTCTCATGATGCAATTCGTACTCTTTTTGCTCCTATTTCAAAAGAGGAGCTTTTTGCTGTTGTATGCTCTATGAAGTTTTATAAAGCTCCCAGTCCTGACGGGTTTCAACCTATTTTCTATAAAAAAATTCTGGCACATAATTGGAGATTGCGTCTTTGGAATGGTTAATGAGGCCTTTAATGCATGTATTTGCCCAATAAACATCACTGCAACTAGGGTGGTTCTTATTCCAAAGGATGAGCAGCCTGTCTCTATGTCTCAATTTCGTCCTATCAGCTTATGTATCGTGAGCTGCAAGATCCTCACCAAGGTGATTGTCCAACGTATTAGACCTATTGTGGATTCTCTTATCCATCCTATGCAAGGGGCTTTTATATCAGGGAGAACCGCTGCTGAGCATATCATCTTGGCCAAAGAGGTGGTTCATACCATCCAGAAATCAAAAAAGAAGGAGAGATACTTAGCTATGAAGGTTGATCTTACTAAAGCTTATGACCAAGTTGATTGGCGATTCCTGAGTCAAACCTTGCTTGATTTTAACTTTCCATTGCGCCTCATTTCTCTTATTATGTCATGTGTTTCTAGTTCACGCCTATCCATTTTATGGAATGGTGCGTGCCTCCCAGAATTTGAACCTAAGTGTGGTGCGACAAAGGGACCCCTTATCTCCATACCTTTTTGTTCTCTGTATGGAGAAACTCTCTATGCTCATTTCGCACAGAGTTGTGTCTAATTAATGGAAACCTGTTAAGCTATCTGGGAACAGTCCAGCTATCTCCCATCTCCTCTTTGCTAATGATGTGCTCTTATTTTCCCATGCCACTGTCCGGGGATGTCGGGTGGTCTTAAATACCATTCAACAGTTTTGTGCTTGCTCTGAGATGCAGATTAATGAGTAGAAGTCTAAAAATTTTATTTCCCCCATGTTAATAGGCGCCACCGAGAGACGTTAAGACATCAACTCCACTTGACCTTTACTTTGGACCTAGGGACCTATCTTGGAGTGCCCCTGAGTGGGACAAACACAAAGAATGCTTCCCAACTTTTTTTTACTAAAATTCAAAATCGTTTGCAAGGATGGAAAGCCAAAATGCTAAATAAGGCTGGTCGTCTCACTTTAGTTAAATCTACGCTATCTACAATACCTCTCTACACTATGCAAACTTGTTGGTTGCC
>JAOQMR010082485.1:0-15248 GCA_027563865.1 Erythroxylum pelleterianum
AATAAGTTTTGTTAAAGATGAGATATGCAAGATTAAGAAGATGAATAAGAATGAAAAAGAGAAGAAAAAATTTACACTGATTTCGGATTGGTTTTTGTCTAGGTTTCCAACGGGATAGTTTTCTATGTTCACGCCGCGGATGTTGGACATTTGTTTTGGCGATTTTTTCGATCCTTTCGCCTTATTTTTCGTTTCGATTTGAATTCGATTTGGGTTCGTTGTTTCCAATTTGAATCGTTTGTTTCGCTTCACTTTCGATTCCTCCGCTTTTGATTGCATCAATTCGTTTGACCCATTTGTGGACTTTGTTTTGCCTTATGTTGTCGATTCGATTTGTGTTTCGATTTCGTTTGCTTCCGCTTTCGTTCGTTATATGTCGTTTCTTTTTACGCTTTTCCGATTGGGGTCCGGTTTCGAGATTGGGTCCCTACAGTTATGGTATCAAAGCCCAGTATTAGGATCTTACTTGGGCAATATGTTTGTTAAGATTGAATTCATGAGAATGTGATAAACATGGAAGTGTATTTTCATGACTTATGTCAAGAACCAAAGTGATTGGTTGATTAAGGTTAAGAATTATGATTGATTTTAGGTTTGTAATAATGAAATTGAGATTAGAATTTCTTGATGTATTGGGATGAATTGATTTTGATTATACATTTGTGAGATGAAATGAGGAATGTTTGAAAGATGAGATAAAGGATAGAAATATATGTATTGAAGATCAATAGGTTGATTTTAAATGATGATTGGTCCATTTATGGTTCCTTAAGAAATGGAACCATTGACTTGTGAAAATGTGTTAAGAAATATTGGATTTGTGGATATAGTGTTTGGATATGATATTGGTGGAATTTGATTCAAGAAGTGAAAAACATTATGAATACGTGTGATGAGAAATTTGATAAGAAAGTGAATGACTAGGTTCTTTTGGAAAAACATTAGTTAAGAGAATGTGTATTTTGGTGATTTCTTAAGTATGAATTTCGAAGACGAAATTCTTTTAAGAGGGGGAGAAATGTTGGACCCCGAACTTTTGGTGAAAATTAGAAATATTATATGAAATGCAATGAGTGTTTTGTATATGTATTGTGTTTTAGATGATATTGTGCCTTAAGGAATTAATAAGAAAAGAATTTATTAGTTTTGATGTATTTTATATTTGAGTAGATATGTATGGGTTATGAGAGTAAAGTGAATGAGTTGATTGAAATTGAAGTTAAAAGTTAAGAAATAAAGAGAAAAAAATGTGAGAATATGAAAAATTGAGAAAGTTTAACTTTTTTGGCGTAGAGAGTTGACTTTTTATTTAGGCAGAATTTGAGAAATGATCTTCATGAAAAATGTAGCTTATGTTGAAAGCTTTCTGTCGTCATAAAGTATGATATTTTTAGATAACGGAATTGAAAGTTATGATCTTTTGAAGTTAAGTGTATTTTGCTTTGTGTTTGGAAAATGTTCATAGGGTAAGTTTGTGTGTACTCTGCTTTGAGGTCAATCGTCGTATTGATGTGGTCTGAATTGGAGTAAGTGGACTACATGAAAGTTGTAGCTTGTCTTTCAATCTTTCCAACTCTATAAAGTATGCAATTTTTGGATGTGGGAATTGGAAGATGTGAAATTTGAAAGTTGGGATTTTGTTTAGGTGATATTTAAAAAAGCAAAATCTTTAACTGAACATTTGACCTAGTTAGAGGTTGAATTTGCTTTTAAGTTCTGCATGAAAGTTTTAGATGATGTCTTGATCTTTCCATTGATGTAAAGTATGGAATTTTTGGACATTGGAATAGGAAGTTATAATTTTTGGAAGTTGTGTTGCTGTTGTAAGGTAACATATATTGGACTGAAATTTCGAGGGGATTTTTGACCCCTTTAGAGATGGAATTGATTTTTAAGTTCTTTATGAAAATTTTAGAGCTTGTTTTTATCTTTCTATTGATACCAAATTTGTCACATTTGGAGTTCGAGATAAAGAGTTATGAATTTTGGAAATTCTGGTTATATATATATGAAAAATCCTTTTGTTTTTGTTATTCTCCTCCTCTAATCCGACCCTTGTTCAATCTTTTGTTTATAACTTTTCCGTTTGACGTCCGATTGACTTGGTTTTTGAAACGTTGGATTCCTAAGACAATTATCTACATTTTCATTGGAAATTATGATTTTAGAGTTTAATCTGGAAAGAAATTTGATTTAATCAAAGTGAGTTGGGAAAGTTTCTGAACATAGTTCAGTCTTTTGAGAAATTCTAGATCTGTGGAGATCCGATTGAGTTGATACTCGAGGAAAAGTAACATAGAGACATTGGGCTACAAGTCTTATGAAGGAACTGAATTTCAATTTAGCCCCTAAGACTTTCAATTTCAGAATTGAAGTTGGGTTTAGTGTGCAGTCTTGGATTAGAAAATCTGAAAGTATTTTGGCCTTAATTTTTTTTTCTAGTTATCCAAATGAAGTGATTCTTGATTTGGATTAAACTACAAAGATAAGGCTACAATTTGTCTGAAGAAAGTAAATTTTAATTCAACCTCTAAGAATGTCAATTTTTGGATAGAAGTAAAGTGCTGGAAAATTGTGTTAGCATAATGACAGTCCGAGATGTTTGGAGCATAACTCTTGGTGTAGTGCATCAAATTTAATGCTTTTGGTGGCATTATGAAATTAAGACAATAAGGAACATTTCTCTAGAAGGAAGTTTTGGCAAATTCCTTCAATTTGATGGTGAAAAAAAGGTCCTAAAGTAAGCATGAATTGAAATAAAGTTCAGGGGCAATTTTGGAAGATCACTTAAAGGATTAAGGTTTTAGGCTTTCATGTAAGGGCTTTATGGTCTTTTTATCATTCATTAAAGGATAAGAAGAGTGCTGTCGTTTTTAAGAAGCAGAAAGTCATGAAAATGTAAGAGAAAAAGGGAGAAACGAAAATAAGAAAGAAGAGGAGAAGAGAGAAGCACGTTCGGTTGCGAGAAAGAAGGAAAGAAGAAGAAGATTTTCATGGAAAGCTAGGGATTTTTGTGGAAAAGAAGAAGAAATCAAGTTTCCAAGGTTAGTTTTCATCTTTGTCTTGGTTTAGTAGAAGGAAATGGGTTGTTTGTGTGAGAATGGAGAGAATCCTACAGAGAGAAATAGTTGGAGGAAAAAGAAGATGGTTGTTTTTCAAAGAGTTTTTGGTTTAGATAGTTGAACAATGTTAGGGATTTGTGATTTCTAAAGTTAATTTGATTGTTTATGCCCATTAATGTTCAATTTTTGAATGGTTATTAATTAGGGTTTATGTCATGAATTTGGAGGTAAAGTGAGGCTTTGGAGAAATTGAAGATTTGGTCAAGCTTCAAGCAAGGATTTGAGGTGGGTAATATGTTTATTTAATGAATTATAAGTTAATTGTGTGATTTCGAAAATTTAAGAAAGGAACAATGTTTCTAAATTATTATTTTCGAATGATTTAAATTAATTGATTTCAGAATGATTTACAAATTGTTAAATTCATTGTTTTCGAATGATTGGAAAAGAAAAAAAAGAAGATATTTGCTACAATTGTTTCGGATGATTTTGATAAAATCGATAAAGTTGTTACTTTCCTAGTTTTGAATGAGAAATTGAAGTATTCTTTGATTTTGAGGCTTAAAAATCCTTTGGATTTGAATGCTTGAAAAATGGCTACGGGATTTTGCAATTGTGGAAATTTAAAAAATGGAAGTTGTTTTGAATTATAAACTAAATTTGTCTTTTTGAAAAATCAAGGAAGTGAAAGAAAGAAAGTATCGGATTTTTATTATTTCTGAATGTTTTTGAAAAATTGTTACAAGTTTTAAATGTTTGATAAATTATGAGAATTTCTGAAATTTTAAAAATTGTTACAAATATTAGATTTATTGTTTCGAATGATTTTGATAAATTGGTAAAAATTTCTGAAATTCCTTATGCTTGAAGGTTTTGTTATTTATGAAAATTGATACAATTGTTATTTATTATTTATGAACGATTTTGATAAATTATTAAAAGTATTGCATACTTTGTTGATGAATTGTTGTGAATCGCATGTGATTTTGATTGTTATGAAATGGGTTGATGATTTGTGATTGCATTTGATTTGCTATATGAATTTATGTGAAATTGTGAATGTTAATGTGTCTAGTATGACACGATATGAAAACTAAGTTTTCAAAATGTGCCTTCGGGCAATACGAGGCAATATGATATTTCAAGTATGAATATGTGTGTTATATGGGTTTGGTTAGGTCCCATAAGTATGAGTCAGTGCACTGGTCTCCTTTTATATGCTTCGCCCGCCTGCCCGCTAGTGGCACTGGAGCTCCGATTTCGGACTCCCATAAGTTCACGGCTGCACAGAACCGCTATGCGGGAATATGCAGTACGTTCCGTTTTGGACCAACCCAAACCGTTTGATGTATTATGTGGTTTTGATTTTGTTTATGTTTGTGATGTATTTATATGTGATGCATTCCTGTTTTCGATTTATTTAGAAATTGTGAAAAGTTTTAGAATTTCGAGGAATGAGAATTTGAGGTTTTCAACCGTGAAAGTTTTGGAAACTGTTTATAACCGATTTGAATAGTTTGAAAATGAGTTTTTGATAAATTTCCGAATGTGAAATAGTTATAAATGGAAAACTGCTTGAAAAATGACTTTTGCTTATTTTTCAACTTATAAACATGTTATCCACGAGCTGTGAAGCTCACCCCCTTTCATCCCCATCTCCAGGTTGCAAGAAGGAGATCGGATGAAAGAAAGTCAAGGCGTTCGTCCGTTACGTTTGTTTATGATATGTTTTTGAAGTTAGAATTTTTGTAAAGATAAGATTTTAGGCTTATGTTGTGTATTGTGTATTTGGGATTAATGATATTGGTTTTGTATATGGCATGGAAAGCCATTAAGGGTTCTAAGCTTTTACTTCGTGATGTAAGTGAATTATGGAATTGTGTTTTGAATTGAAATATAAATTTGAGTATTGTTAGGATATATGAATGTGATTGCATATGAATGGGAATTCCATATGATTATAAACTGAGATATGTATGTGATTGAGATATCGATTCCGGACGGAAGGTCCGATGATACTGATTTTTGATTGAGATTTATAGAAGTGTATTAGGTATAGGATTGTGTTTGTTTATGTTGGAATGAGGTACGGGAGGTCCGATGAATTGTGTTGCTGGATTGTGTATGACTTGTATGGATTGGTATGATTTATAGAAGTGTTTAAAAACCCTCTGCAGGTTTTTGGGTTTTATAAAATGCAGTCGTTATGCTGCCGAAATTTTTATGGCAAAGAAAAAATAAGAATAAGAATAAGTTTTGTTAAAGATGAGATATGCAAGATTAAGAAGATGAATAAGAATGAAAAAGAGAAGAAAAAATTTACACCGATTTCGGATTGGTTTTTGTCTAGGTTTCCAACGCGATAGTTTTCTATGTTCACGCCGCGGATGTTGAACATTTGTTTTGGCGATTTTTTCGATCCTTTCGCCTTATGTTTCGTTTCGATTTGAATTCAATTTGGGGTTCGTTGTTTCCGATTCGAATCGTTTGTTTAGCTTCACTTTCGATTCCTCCGCTTTTGATTGCATCAATTTGTTTGACCCATTTGTGGACTTTGTTTTGCCTTATATTTCAAATTCGATTTGTGTTTCGATTTCGTTTGCTTCTGCTTTCGTTTGTTATATGTCGTTTCATTTTTCCCTTTTCTGGTTAGGGTCCGGTTCCAAGATCGGGTCCCAACAAATACGAAGCGGAGAAACGAAACTAAGACGAAGTGGAAACTAAGACGAAGGGGAAACTAAGACGAAGTGGAAACTAAGATGAAGCGTAAGAGAAAATGAGACGATAAAAAGTAAGACGAAGCTAAAGCAAAAACTAAGACAAAGACTCGATACCACGTCGGATGGTTAATCAGTCTTAGTTAGTTACAATACTAAATTGAATAACTGTTTCTTTAAAGATCAAGAAACAAGAAGAAAGAAGCGGTTATCAAGAAGCTGTTAGAGATTTTAAGAAAGCTAGAGAAACACTGTATTCATTGTGCTAAACATTGAGAGCTATTATTCTTTGTAACAAAGCTCACAAACATCTTTCTGTAAGAAAGAAGAAAAAGCTAAGAGCCTAAAGAGGCTAAGTGAGAAAAACAATACTTGTTGTAAGAGACCTAAAGAGGCTCGGTAAAAAGAATACTTGTATTTTTGAGAAGTATAGTGAAATCTCAGAAAGGATTCTGAGGACTGGACGTATCCCACTGTTTGGGGTGAACCAAGATAAAATTGTTGTGTCAACTTCTACTCTCAAACTCTGTACTATTATTTCTATTGTTTTTATACATGTACTTAGAAGTTAACTGCAATACATTGTGATATTTTTACTTAATAGCTTTTAAGAAAGCAAGTTTTAAAAAATATATAAGGGGATTGTATTCACAAAAAAGAATACACAATGCAATTCCCCCCCCCCTCCACCCTCTTGTGCATTTTGTATATCGAACATAAAGTATATACTAACGCGTGATTTACTTCAATTATATACCATCATTAAAAGACAACCATTAAACCATTTAATGATAAGATCATTACTCAATTTAATGATGATAAAGCATGATAAAAAATTATGCGCAGCTACACATTTAATTATAAAAATTAAAATATTCCCTCCTTTTTTCTTTAATAACTTTGTTTCAATTTAAGTAATCTAATTAATCAAACCAAACCAAAGTCAAGCCCAATATTAAATGTTCATTTGGGCTTCTAATTAACAATTAATTAATGTAAGCTTAACATTCAATCATAGGCTTTAAAACCTCTATTTATATTTCTTACTTTGCTTGATAACCTTCCTAGAAGCCAAATGGGGAATCTAATTGGAATTATATAATTCAAGCTCCAATAAGCTTGGAATTAATTTAATCTCATTAGAATTAATTCCAACTTTTTAACCAAATGTCATTCCACTAAAGACAATTAGTTGAACTCTTGAATTACTAAATATTATGAGAATATATGTTTCAAATAAGATGTCCAATTGCAAACTTTATTATGAACCATATTATAGTCATCCACACAATAAAGGATAAAATTATCGTTTTGCCCTTTTGTTGGTTTTGCCTTCTAGATCTCCCGTTTTACTCTATATGGTAATTAATGCACAAAATCTCATCTTGGTATTAAGACTTGATGGGTAGCTAGTCCATTAAACTACTAGCACCAGTTTAATCAGCAATCTCCGTAAAACATGTAAAAGTGATGATATCACAATAAACTCTTTATTTGAGTGATTGTTCCCTGATACATGTTTCAATTAATAATTCCAATATGCAGACACTGGATTGATACTCTGTAAAAATTCTTTCTGATCATATCAAGATTTATAATGAAACACATATGAGTTCACCACTCATCAAGATTGTGGTTCGTAATAAAAGAATGCTAAGGTGTATGTTTTAAGATTAAAGTAACTGCCTATTTTATTCTTTATAAACATAATTGATTCCATATTCATTTAACAATGTCATTATTGATAGTCAACTACTATCATGATATGAAACTCATCATTCCCTTAAAGTAAACTCTTTTACTTACACGGAGATAAATCGCAACACTACAATCTAAGTCATAATCAAGCGACCAACTTGATTATTCAACTATGAATCAACTAATTTAGATTCTAATAATAACATGTTTCCCATATATCTATTTATATGTATATTTCTTACAAAAGAATCTTGGTACCTTATGACTAGATATATAATGCTCATACAAATAAACCAAACTCTTTTGTTTTATTAATAATAAATATTTTCATTACAAAAGTAATTGGAAGAAGATTAAGTTATATGTTAATACACTTGCTTTCCAGGGAACTATATTTACATAACTCCAACAATCTCCCACTTGCCCTAAAGCAAGTTTGACATATCCCTCATTCCTATCCCCGCTAGGTGACCCTCAAAACTCTTTTTAGATAGTGTCTTCGTCAATGGATCAGCAAGGTTTTGCTTTGTGGGAATCCTTACCACATTCACCTCACCACATTATATTATCTCCCTTATGAGATGATACTTTTTCTTAATGTGTTTGGCAGCTTTATGGTTTCGAGGTTCTTTGGAATTAGCCACTATCATACTATTATCAAAATAAAGTGCAATGGCCTTTTATGTCTTGGGAACTACCTCCAAATCATTTAGGAACTTGCGAATCCAGACTGCTTCTTTTGTTGCTTCACAAGCAGCAACATACTCAACCTCCATAGTCGAATCAGTAACACAAGATTGCTTGACACTCCTCTAGACTATGGCTCCACCTCTTAAAACACTTAGAGTTGTTGACTGCTCTCTAAACATTGTTCTTCTCTTTTATTATTATCATCAATCAAATTTTATTTTTTAAAAAAATAATTCATACATAATAAATGGCCGATTTAGGGTTATGTGTATATATTACAGTACTTTTGTATATTTGGAACAATTGTATCATTTGATTTAATTTTATTGAATAAAAATTAATGGGTATTTTAATTTTCTTATACATAATCTAAATACTCATTAGTAAATAGAAATATTTTTATATGTTAAATATACATTAGTAAGTAACTATATAAAAAATATATAACATTAGAAAATACCCTTTAGTAAATAGATGATCGGTGTAGTAGCAACAATTTTAGATGTCGCATATACGACAATTTATTGCAATATTTTCCAATTTTGTTGCCTTTTCTTATATGTAGCAATAAATTAATATTGTCTTTGTTTTTTAATATTATTAAAGGCAATACTTTAAAAATTGTTGTCTTATATTAATTTTTAGCAACACATTTTTAAACTGTTGCAAACATGCCCTTTCTTAAAAAATTCTTTATCATAGGGTGAAACGAATTTTTAAAAAGAAGGTCAATAGTTCTAGGAAGGACTGGGCATTAAAGCTAAATGATGCCTTACGGGCTTGCCGAACTGCTTTTAAAATGCATATTAGAGCGACACCCTTCCTACTCGTACATGGTAAAGCTTGTCATTTACCTATGGAACTAGAGCATCGAGTATACTAGGTAATGAAGGTTTTAATTTTTGATTAGAAGCAAGCTGGTGAGAAACGACTTCTACAACTAAATGAACTCGACAAGTTCCAATGCAATTGGTACAAAAATGTCAAACTTTACAAGGAGAAAGTGAAGAGATGGTATGACTCTCATATTAAGTAGAAGGAATTCAAAGTAGGAGATGTAGTTTGTTGTACAATTCGATGTTGAGGTTATTCCCAAGAAAACTTAAATCGCGATGGAGTGGTGGATCGTTTACAGCCACCCAAGTCTTCAGTTATGGAACCCTTGAATTGGAAAATAGAGAAAAAGAAGTCTTTAAGGTGAATGGGAATCGCTGCAAATTGTATTTTAATGGAGTGGTCTCTAAGGAAAAGGATGTAATTTCTTTCCTTTCAGAAAATTAAAAATGCTTTAAAGGATGCAAGGTCAAGCTAATGACCAGAAATGAGCACATTTGGTAGTTATATTTCTCTTTGGAATTTTAAAATTAGTTATTTCTTTTCAATGAAAGATTGGAAGTGTATCAAAAACAAGACAATGAGGTAATGATGAAAATGTAAGGTAAGGAAAGAATAAGGGACTGATATGAGGAAAAGAATAAAAAAGGGAAATGGGTTTAAAAATTCCCAGTTTCATGATCGTGACAAAATTTTAAGGTCTCTGTCATGATCGTGACCATTTTTGAACACATTATGTCACGATCGTGACATCTTAATAGGTCAAAATTGTGACCTGCTGTACCCATTTTTCTGGAATATGCTTCAGGTTTAACCCTAGATTAAATATTACATATACATGCATAACATTGGCATTCATACATGAATTGATATTTGTTCACATTACAAGTTAGCATATGCACTCAATTGACTTATTCCGAGGTATGAAAAATGTTAAGTGATCATGATGTGAATTGTGTTTTGATATGTCTTGAATTTTGGTATCATTGGATTTTAATTGGAAAATTTGGAATTAAATGTTATGGATTGGGAAATTGATGGATATAAATGTACATTTGGACTAGGACAAATGCCAAGTGGTAGGATAAATTGATACATGAAAAATTTGGACGATTTAGCCTATAATTGAGTGACATTTGGCATAGTTAAATTGGTGACAGATGGACTAGAAATTAAATGACAAATGGATCAATTAATATGTGAAAATTGGACCAATTATTGTGTGACATGTGGATTAATTATAATAAGACATATGGATGTAGCCAGTTTCTATAGCTAAGTTTTGCTGCTTCTTTCCATTGTTTCTTTACCGAAATTGCTCCAGCTCTTTCTCTGTACTTTTGCTTGAACCCTATCCAATTTATTGCATGAAACCCATACATATATCCTTTATCAAATTGCTGGAAAACTAGTTGAATGTGATTATAAGTTTGCGATGACTTTGGCCAGGTTGGGAGGACTAGTATAATCTGGAGTTTTGAGCTGAATTGGAAGCTTAATAGGTAAGTAGCAATATGAGTTTTATGGCATGTCAAATGATATAAGAATAGTGTTTGAATTGTATTGAAATGCATGGGATATTGGTAAAGAAGAATTGCTGGAATATGTGAGCTATAGTGTTTTCACTGAACATGATTCGGTATTTTGGCCATAACTTGATCTTTAGAGATCCAAATGGGATGATTGTAAGTTTAGATTAAACTAGAGACATATCGATATATTTTTAATGCAGGAATCGAATTTGAATTCTGTTTCTAAGAGTTTCAAATTTTGACTTGAAGTTGAGTTTTTAGATTCTGTCACTATTTGAGAATAGTTTGTAATATTTTAGGTATAACTAGCAGAATACTCAACTTTGTATTAAATTGGTGTCAATAGAAAATTAAGACATAATGGAATAATTTTTTAGAAAAATGTTTTGCCTAAATCCATCATTTTTCTTATCAAAATGACCATGAAAAATTAAACCGAAGGTCTATTTTGAGAAGAGCCAGAATGAAGCTTGAATAAAAGGTAGTGCATGATCATGCACAAGCAAGATCACATTAAGGGATTGCACGATCGTGAGGATCAACTGGAAGTGCACGATCATGCACAGTGAAGGTATATCGTTGTTTGATAGCTTTGTGCACCCTTCACTATTTTGACCATTACTTCTTCTCTAGACCTCCAATTGACTTGAAATTTGGACCACAAACTCCTCACACATTGTTCTTTCTCAATCTAAAATTTCATGGTCTTCTGAATTCATTAAGAGTTGATTGTTGTTTACCAAATGTTCAGGTCTAAAATTTGGAGATGTTATAAGAATGAATGAGAGTTTGGATATTGTATAATCATATAATGTAAGAATAACACTGGTGAATGATTGATTGATGATATTATAATTTATTAAGGTATAAACCTAAGTTCAAATTAGACATATATGAGTTTTAAATTATGAATGATCATAAGATATGAATTAAGGAAATATATCTGGAATAGTCATTGAGCATGCATGAACACGACATATGTATATAAGTGCACAAATGAATAAGTATTTGATTGATCAAATTTGTAATGTGAATTATAAGTGAATTGTCTAATTTTAGACACTCAAGTCATACGTCAATCAGACATTGCCGGACCATCCAGGCAATAACATATTGGAGCGTACTGTAAGTCAACCTAAATGAATTGATTGTGATTTGTTTATGAATTCTAGACTTTAGTGCTCCGAAGAGTTTGATATTCGAGAATTTATTGGAAGTTTTATATTTGGATATGAAATTTGAATGATATCTGTTTGCATTTGAATTATGAATGATATCTTAATACTCAATGAATGTTGAATGCCCGACTGAGGTCCGATGAATATAAGATTCTGTCTGTACATTATAAGTGAATGCTATACATGTCATATTCTATAATTTGATGCATTTCATAAAATGCATGTTCAAATAAAGGCGTTGTGACCAAAGTAGCCAGTTTGAAAGAGCTTTAAGCTTAGAATTTTGCATGTAGAGCTTTGCTCCATGATTTATGTTTCCGACTGAGCCCTATGGGCCAGTATCTGTATAAATATCTGAAAGGCACTCAATCACAATAAATAATAATGAATTTGGAGTCTCATATGCATCTGCATTTATATATATATGATTATGAAATCTTTTTTGGAATTGTGATGATAAAGTGATATGCCATGATAATGTGATTGTTTGGATTATTCATGTTATGAAAGAATGTATGTGAAATGTGTGATAAGATCATCAACGATAGTTCACTCATTGAGTTCGTAAAACTCATCAAAAATTGCAACGTGGCTTTTCAGGTATGAGATAGGAGACCTTGTTCCTAAGATTTTTCTAGAGGAACATTTTGGATTAAGATATGGCTCAAAGGTCTGTCAGCTGACATCAGAGGAGTTATAGTTTGTATTTTGTAGTTTCTTTCACATGTAGAACTTCTGTATAAGGATTGTAAATATTTGTTTCAATGAATACAATGTAAACTTTTTTCAATGAATGAATTGAAGTGTTGAGGTTTTTAAGTATTGTATATTCTTTATGATTCCATTTAAAAGATTATATTTTCTCTAACGTACCATTGTCATAGGATATATACTTGAATGTCCTATGGATATTTGGGTATATACTCTATGGTAGTGGGATGTTTCAATTTTGATATTAGAGCATGGTTTGGCATCTATAGGGACATATAAGAGTATTGAGACATGATAAATCATGAGAGACTCAGTTAGTGATCTCCACTATTTTTGTTATAGGTCACCTACCATAGGAGGGCAAGTTAGAGAGTTAGCTGACATAGAGTCTCTAGGGATAAATAGAGAATCTCTTGTACCTGAGTTTGCCCAAATGCCTCTGAGAATTCTGGAAGGCAAGAAAGAAGATACAATAAGCTTTGGAAGTCGGGGCTCGTAGACTTCTATAGAAGTATAGATCCTACTAGTTGGCTAGAGACAACTGAAAGAGTGTTTGATCAGATGGATTGTGAGTCAGATTAGATTTTGATTATGTTGTCTCACTTCTGCAAGGTCCAGCATATCAGTGGTGGAAGACTGTTCCAGACAATGCCACCAAACCTTGTAGTTTGACTTAGGAAGATTTTCTTAAGGTGTTCAAAAAAATTTAAATGTTGAAGATTATCTGGACAGTAAGATGAAAGAATTTTTGGATCTAAAATAAAGAAGTCTTTTAATAGCCGAGTATGAGATAAAATTTAAAGAATTAATGGGGTATGCAACTGCAATAATCCCAACTAAGGAGGATAAGTGTAGGAGGTTTGAAGATGGGTTAAATATGGAGATTAGAATGAGGCTAGCTATTTCTAATTTGGGTAATTTTACGGAGCTTCAAGTGGCCTTGATCAGAATTAAACAATTGTTGACGGATGGTCAGGGAAAGTATGGACAAGAGTCTTGAGTAAAAAGACAGAGTGAATCTCAGGCTGATGCTAGTAGAAGCTTCAGTAAACATCAGAACAGATCGTCTCGATTCTAGACGAGATCTAGACAATCTGGGTTTCGACCCAGAGGTGGGTTTGTTCAAACTGATAGAGGTAAAGGGCAAGTGCCCTTTAGGCAGTCACAACAGATGCCTAATTGTGAGCACTATGGTAAGAAGTATGGTGGTGAGAGTTCGAGGTTATCGGGAGCTTATTTCTGAAGTGGCTCTAATGAGCATAAGATCAGAGATTGTCCAGAGACTTTGGGACCACAATCTGGAGTTAGAGGAGGAACAATGATTGAAACAATAGTTTAGCAGATTAGAGTTGTCGTACCTGTACAGAGAGGCAGAGGTAGAGGCAGAACTCAGTTAGCAGGGCCTTGTGTCAGGACTGAGGTGCGTAGTAACCAGCTGCAATCTCAGCTCAAGGTCTATGCCATCACCAGACAGGAGGCACAGAACTCCCCAGATATGGTAGCAGGTGTGTTGAATGTTTTTCATTTTGAAGCATTTGCATTGGTAGATCCAAGATCTACATATTCATTTATCACACCACATCTGGCATCTAAATTGCATTGTGTGAGAGAGATATTGACATGTGGATTAGAGGTGAGTACCCTAGTGGGTAGCACAACAATGATTGGTGAGGTATGTGAATGGTGTCTAGTTCGAATTGATCAGGCACCTTTAAAATCTGATTTAATCGTATTGCTGATTGAGCTCAAGTTTATTATATTAATTGGCAACACTTTCATAGCTTTTACTACACTTTTTGACTCCTATTTCTAGATTTTGTGCTTAAATTAACCCTTGAGTGTGTACTTTTATTTTATGTAATTTGATAGTAAAAGTTGTTACAAATTGGTATTAATTGCACTAATTAATTTTTCTGAGAACAATTGATACTACAAATTGCTATTATTGATTGTAGGAACCTCAAGGAGAAGGCAGTCGAAGGTGTAAAATAAAAGATGGGCTGAAGTTGTAGGGCCCCCTTACCGCAGGGCATGCACTGAGACGCCCGTAGGTCATTCCGATGCATCTCCTACGATAAGAGTGCGCTACGAACAATCACTACTATACTTCACATGGTATCATAATAATAAAACATCAATATAAAATCACGAACTTTTTGAAACCAAAATTTTCCTTATTTCATTTCATCAAAATCAGAAATTTATACAACTGTCAGTTTTTCACTGTCTGCACAGCACTCCAAAAACCTAGTACAATATACTACTAAAATAGGGAAAGACATCCACTCTATCTAGGTCATCCCAAAAGTCCCAGCTGACCGACCTGTGAGCTATAACTTCTCTCGCCAAAATAATCTACACGGCTCGAAATGTCCCTCTGGAGCTAGGATTAATCTCCATTTGGTATGAATTAAATGTAATAAGGTAGTAAGATGACAAGAGGGTAGTTTGGGCATGTCACTTAAGGTTTTAAGTTACAAGGATATTCATTAAGGGCATTATGGACATTTTATCATCATAAGTGGTATAAAGGGGGCAAATAAGAGTTGGCTTTCATTTTAGAAGAAGAAGAAGAACGAAAATAGAGAGAGGAGAAGAGAGAGAGGGTCGTAAGGAAGAAAAGAAAGAAGAAGATGATGCTAAGGCTCGATTTTTGGAGGCCTTCAAGGATGATTTTGATGTTTCTTCATGAAGGAAAAAGATGGAGAATGAAGAGAGCTTCAAGATGAGCCAAGAAAATCTCCATTTAGTGGAGATCCAAGGTAAGAGCAATTTTTCAAGTTTTGGATTTTTGAGAACTCTTGGTTTAGATAGCTTAGAAAATGG